>ONZH01013622.1:0-35799 GCA_900303285.1 Rhinella marina
CAAGTCTTTTGCTGCCTGTCACGTATATAGCTTGATCCCAAAAATCTCTGTGCGACATTTGTCTGGGTCGCTGTCAAAATAGCCACCATTAACAGGGTGTGAGTTAGGTCTACGATAGTTTCTGCACGTCACGTTCCAAAAAAAAAAAACTACAAAAAAATATATAAAAAATAATATTTAAAAAAAATAGTTTTTTTGTTGTTTTAGCTCAGAGATACAAATCCATTTCACACAGCAGTGTGGAACCATTCTGTGTGTCACAGTTCAGCTGTCCACTCACGCCAATCCGTATTTTCTGTCCAGGTGACACTTTCTGTACGTCACTTAATACAACCAAGTCTTTTGCTGCCTGTCACGTATATAGCTTGATCCCAAAAATCTCTGTGCGACATTTGTCTGGGTCGCAGTCAAAATAGCCACCATTAACAGGGTTTGAGTTAGGTCTACGTTAGTTTCTGCACGTCACGTTCCAAAAAAAAACAAAACTACAAAAAAATATCTAAAAAAATATATTAAAAAAATAGTTTTTTTGTTGTTTTAGCTCAGTGATACAAATCCATTTCACACAGCAGTGTGGAACCATTCTGTGTGTCACAGTTTAGCTGTCCACTAACGCCAATCCGTATTTTATGTCCAGGTGACACTTTCTGTACGTCACTTAATACAACCAAGTCTTTTGCTGCCTGTCACGTATATAGCTTGATCCCAAAAATCTCTGTGCGACATTTGTCTGGGTCGCAGTCTAAATAGCCACCGTCAGTAGGGTGTCAGTTAGCTCTACGATAGTTTCTGCACGTCACGTTCCAAAAAAAACAAAACTACAAAATAAAATATAAAATAAAAATATATAAATAAAATAGTTTTTTTGTTGTTTTAGCTTAGTGATACAAATCCATTTCACACAGCTGCGTGGAACCATTCTGTGTGTCACAGTTCAGCTGTCCACTCACGCCAATCCGTATTTTCTGTTCAGGTGACACTTTCTTTACGTCACTTAATTAAACCAGACTGAACAAGTTTGTGGGTTTTAGTACACCAGGCCCATTTATTTTTTTTTTTTTATATAATACACTTATTTACAGAAAATGTTGAACCCCAGGGCTAAGGGTCGAGGACGAGGGCGTGGGCATTCAATTACTGCAGGGGGCAGAGGCAGTGGTCTTGGGCAGGGTGAGACAGTACCTGCTGATGAGAGAGCAGAGGAACGCCGCAGAGCTACACTCCCTAGCTTCATGTCTGAACTTACAGGGACACGTGGTATAAGACTGTTGACCACAGATGCTGCCACTCTCAGGGCAGCGCAGCGCCGCCTACAACTGCCCGCTCACTGACTGTTGTGCGACGTGCCCACGAGATGGAATTCGACATTAAACATGTTATCCAGAGTTTACCAGCAGAGCAGAGCGATTGTAGACTGCCAGATGTCAACTTCCACCAGAACTGGTAGTCAGGTCAGTCAGATTCCTCAAGTCTACAATGAGGAGTGGACGTGGATGTCTGATATCTGCCAGGTGTTGAGCAACTTTGAGGAATCAACACAGATGGTCAGCGGCGATGCCGCCATTTGCAGCCTCACCATCCCGCTGCTTTGCCTGTTGAAAAACTCACTGCTCAGCATCAAGTCGGATGCTTTGCGCTTGTCACAAGAGACGGTGGAGGAAGATACGTCGCTTGATAGCCAGAGCACCCTCCAGTCTGTTTCTCAGCGTGTATCGGAGGAGGGGGATGAGGATGAGGATGAAGAGGAGGAGAATGTAGGCGAGACAGTAGAGGGTACCAGTGCTCAGTCCTTAACTCTTGAGCGTGTATGGGCTGAAGAGGAGGACTTGGAGGAGGAGGAGGAAATGGAGAGTCAGGCCAGTGAGGAGAGGGAATTCTTGCGTGTTGGGACTCTGGCGCACATGGCAGACTTCATGTTAGGCTGCCTATCCTGTGACCCTCGCATATTTTTTCAAACACTGATTACTGTGTGTTCACTCTCCTGGACCCACGATACAAGCAGAACCTTTCCATTCTCATCCCTGCAGAGGAAAGGAGTATGAGAGTGAATAGATATCAACAGGCCCTGGTGCACAAGCTGAAACAATTCTTCCCATCTGACGCCGCTAGCGGCAGAGGGCATGGTTCTGTGGGCCAAGTAGCGGGGGAGAGGAGGCGAGCAGGCAGCTTGTCCAGCACTGGCAGGGGAACGCTCTCCAAGGCCTTTGCCACTTTTATGTCACCCCAGCAAGACACTGTCACCTGTCCCCAGTCTAGGCAGAGTAGGGGGAGCTGTACAGAAAGATGGTGAGGGAGTACCTAGCTGACCATACCAACGTCCGTAGCGATCACTCTGCTCCATACAACTACTGGGTTTTAAAGCTGGACACGTGGCCTGAACTGGCGCTGTACGCCTTGGAGGTGCTGGCCAGCCCTGCCGCTAGCGTGCTGTCAGAGCGGGTATTCAGTGCAGCTGGTGGCGGCATCACCGATAATCGTACACGCCTGTCAACTGGCAGCGCTGACAGGCTGACGCTTATTAAAATGAACAAAGCCTGGATTTCACCGGAATTCAAATCTCCTCCGGGGGAAAGCAGCTAAAGATTTAAATAACTTATGTATCCGATTCCTCTTCTCTACTCCTCCTACTCCTCCTCCTCCTCCTTGTCGTGTTTGCCTAACGCTGACCAAAAAAACGCCATTTTTTAGAGGTCCAACTGGCACTCTTTTGCCACAATTTTTCAGGAGGGCCCCCTACAGGCCCTCTCTTCAAACAATTTTTCCGGAGGTCCACCTACAGGCCCTCTGTCCAAACAATTTTTCCGGAGGTCCACCTACAGGCCCTCTCTCCAAACAATTTTTCTGGAGGTCCACCTACAGGCCCTCTGTCCAAACAATTTTTCCGGAGGTCCACCTACAGGCCCTCTCTCCAAACAATTTTTCCGGAGGTCCACCTACAGGCCCTCTCTCCAAACAATTTTTCCGGAGGTCCACCTACAGGCCCTCTCTCCAAACAATTTTTCCGGAGGTCCACCTACAGGCCCTCTCTCCAAACAATTTTTCCGGAGGTCCACCTACAGGCCCTCTCTCCAGTTTCAGTTTCCAGTTTTATTTGTGCAAACTGCGTAAATTTCTTTTTGGGATAGGTGTGAAAAATAATATTACCTGCGTATCTATATTGCCCAACATTGGGTACGGTAGCAACAAGAAGAACAAACACATGCTGCCCACAGGGTTCCGCAAATTCCTGGTCCACAATGTCAAGGAGCTCGAGGTTCTGTTGATGAGCAACAAGTCCTTCTGTGCAGAAATCGCCCACAACGTCTCCTCAAAGAACCTAAAGACCATTGTGGAGAGAGCGGCACAGCTCGCCATCAAAGTGACGAACCCCAACGCCAGACTGCGCAGCGAAGATATCGAATAAATATCTCTTTAGTTATTTGTGCTAAATAAAAGTTAAATAAACACACAAAAAAAATTGATCTGTTCCTGTGCCTGATCTACCCAAGTTGAATCTGTCCCATCATGAGAAACCAAGGAGTCCCCACTGTAACTTGCTTCCCATACAACTACCTCACCCCCCGACACCTGTGTCTCGCCATTGTCCACCACCTCCTCAGACAACACTGGTAAATCCCCACTGTCAGCACACTGAGACTGCAAAAGGTCTTGCAAATTGGGGCAGAGAATGTCTGGGGTAGCACATCAGAGAAGGGGTGACTATTGGGTTCCAGGGAGTACGTGATCACATGCAATCTCCATCCAAAAAGTCATACTGAGGCTCACTGCCATGCTTTACACTGCAATCCTATTACTGAGGCTCACCACCATGCTTTACACTGCAATCTTATTGAAAGACAGACAATCAGGGGTTAACCGCCAGGTTGTCAGGCAGCATTTTTAAGTGGGTCACCATTACCGTGTCTCTGAAAATTGCCTTGGGGTCATCGCCAGACTATTTTTTATGAAAGGCCATGGGGTTCTATACACACAGTGCTGACGGAAGCCCATCAGCCTTTCTAAACACAATTGAATCTGTCCCATCATGAGAAAGTCCCCCCAAGGAGTCCACAATGTAACTTGCTTCACTTTCAACTACCTCACCCCCCGACACCTGTGTCTCGCCATTGTCCACCACCTCCTCATACAACACTGGTAAATCCCCACCGTCAGCACACTGAGACTGCAAAAGGTCTTGCGAATTGGGGCAGAGAATGTTCTGGGGTAGCACATCAGAGAAGGGGTTACTATGGGGTTCCAGGGAGTACGTGACCACATGCAATCTCCATCTAAAAAGTCATGCCACACTTAATCGAGCTCATAATTGACAACTGTACCGGTTGATGCTAAATTTTTAAGTTGGGGTCCTGCGTCGTCATTCTAACTCCATCCGGCTGTTGTCACCACCACACACGCTAGCCCAGGGGGCACTCCTCTGGCTCTTCCAGCTCAACCTCCTTCCCCCCAGCCTGTTCCCCCACCTACAGGCCCTCTCTCCAAACAATTTACGTCTTTTTCCTATCTTTCTCTCTCTCCAAACTATATTTCCGGATAGCTGCCATATACGGTATTAAACTGAGTAGTATACATAGAAGACATACCACACTTGATCAATCTCATAATTTACGACTGTACCGGTTGATGCTAAATTTTTAAGTTGGGGTCCTGCGTCGTCATTCTAACTCCATCCGGCTGTTGTCACCACCACACACGCTAGCCCAGGGGGCACTCCTCTGGCTCTCCCAGCTCAACCTCCTTCCCCCCAGCCCGCCCCCACCTACAGGCCCTCTCTCCAAACAATTTACATCTTTTTCCTATCTTTCTCTCTCTCCAAACTATTTTTACGGATAGGTGCCGTATACGGTATTAAACTCAGAAAATACATACCGTACCGGTTGATGCTACAGTTTTTCCAAATCCATCCGGCTGTAGTCACCACCACACACGCTAGCCCAGGGGGCACTCCTCTGGCTCTTCCAGCTCAACCTCCTTCCCCCCAGCCTGCCCCCCACCTACAGGCCCTTTCTCCAAACAATTTACCCGGATAGGGGATGTATTAGATATTATACTGATTTTTGTTTGTTCCTTTTTTAATTGCCTCCTGACCTGTGATAGGCAGAGCATGGACACGTCCCCTTAGCTGCAGTAGAAAAGACACTCCCCTGGCCAGAGCAAGCTTTTTTTCCTTTTCCGTGTTCGAAAAATCCATGAAATATATGGTCCCAAGATAGGGGACGTATACGATTTTAAACTGAGAAGAATCGATACCACACATGCCCCACTAGGAGAATTTGGGGTAATGGTGGGATTAAGCAGCTTCAGAGGCATCCATGCATGCTGCCCCTGCTGTTTCCTGTCCATTTCCGTGGTGTTTCCATCATTTTCTGAGGTTTCCAGGTTTTCACCCAGCCTTCCCTAGGCAGAGCCTTGGTCCCCTTCAAAAAATGTTCGAGTCTCCCATTGACTTCAATGGGGTTCGTTATTCGAAACGAGCACCCGAGCATCGGGAAAAGTTCGACTCGAATAACGAGCACCCGAGCATTTTAGTGCTCGCTCATCTCTAATCTTGTTGTAAAAAGCAGGACATTTTTTCTTCTGCACCATCACTGTTGAAGAACTGCAAGCCATAACAGCCAACACAATCTGATGTGCCCAAAGATGCAGAGAAGTGAACAGGGACCACTTTCAGAATGTTTCTGATTTGTGGGTAATAAAAAAAACAATGCACTTGCTCGTTCAACTTGTCATACTATCGCTGGAGGCGGGCTACTTTTTTGTGGGCCGCCCTGTAAAATGGAGCCACCCTTCAACCTGACATCCAAAGGAGCAGTTCATCCAGGAGGATGAGGCCATTGTATCTTGAGGGACCACTGTATACTAATTAACTGATAAAATAGTAACACTAACAGTAACACTGGAACATTCCTCTTTTGAGCATTGGGTTCATCCATGTAATGTACAAATTTTGATTTAAGAATACTTTGCATAAAACTGGTATATGCTGGAGAAGCCATGACTAACTGATTGTCGGGGGACTGACACCTCACACACCCACCATTCAGCTTTTCGGTGTAGCTCCATTTCAGAAAGGGAGCTCCCTACAGTGCTGATCCTACTAAAGTGAATGGCAACAGAGCTGTAGTATCGCGGTCCCTCCACTACAAGGTTCACTGTGTTTTGTAGCTCTGGCGCTGACAAAGCTACACCCAAATAGCTGATCAGCGGAGATGAGCTGTGTTGCCCTGGTGATAAGCAAGTAATAGCCAACCCCGAGGATAATAAAGACTGTACAACTCCTGGACAACCCATTTAAGTGATTGGTGTTTTTAGATACTATGATGGGAATCTTATTATTACTGGCTAAATGTCTGAGTAGCATACTAAAGCTGGCCATACATATTCAATAGCTGTCAGCCAAACAAACATTCGGCCGACAGCTATCACTGTCATCTCCCTCCCAGCTTCCCTATACACATGCATGCAATTTCTGGCGGTGGCTTATCTCCTCGAAGAACAAAAGGATAGGGCAAAAATATTCATATTTACTGATCCTTGTTTCCCCTGACATCATCAGGGGATAGCCAGGAGCTCCCCACACACATTTGTGTGATAGCTATACTAGTAGAAAAATGCCAGAAATACTGTTTGTTGTTTTTTTTTACAGGCTGCGTCTTGCTAGCCTGATCTATCGGTGTGCTACACCACTGTCTCTGACACCCGTGGTTCATCTTTCAATTACAAATAGACTACGCCAGGAAGTAGCGTCTTGGTGGTTTGAAAGTTTGAAAACCAGGGGACTCCCAGAATAATGCACTTAGGAATAGCCCAAATCTGTTGGTTCCACACCCACTGTGGTAACACCTGGATAATTTTTACTGTTAAAAACTAAAATATGTATTGTAGTTCAAATAATGATGCCCGTACTGCACAGGCGCTCTGCAAACCACATAAGGAAATACAGTACACTTAAATCTAGTGATTTACAGATGATATCTTCCCAAAGTTATTGTTCCTTTTCTTCTCCATCCAGCCAAGACCTCTATGATGACTTCTCCCAGCCATGATTTCTGGATCCATGTTTCAGCATCTTGGTCTTATTAAAGGTGTACCAATTAAAAAAGTTTTCTTGCCACAATGTTGCTGTTTTTAGGATTTTATGAACATAATAAAGCATTGAAGGCTAACAAGTGTAAATCCTTGGATTTTCTGAACTATCTTTAAATGATAAACTTCTTCATTAAAATAACGTTTATAATTAGAGATGAGTGAATAATCCAAAATTCGCTTCGCCGAATGTTCATCGGACTTTTCAAAAGATTCGTACCTCATACAAATCTATTCAACAAAGCTGTGTACAAATCATAAGTTATTATATGGTGTTTTGCGAACATTAGCACACTAATAACGAACGTACAGTTGTTAAAGGTACGCAACTTATGTGAACACGTACGCATGAGCGTACAAATTGCGTACGAATCCTCAGCGTACTATTGTCTAGCGATTGTCTAGCGATTACGTAATACGCAGGCACGCACAGCGCTAGGCCACGGCGTGCACTCCTCAGAGGCAGAGCAAATTTTTCAAAATGACATCAAGGCGATCCTCAGCATTTAGCTCTGGAGAGCTTAAATACATGATCCGGCTGATGGACCGGCAGGATTACGATGGCACACACCGCCACCCGAACCAGCATAAAAAGGAGATCCAGCAGGTGATCCGAGGCTTGCGCCATCGTTTCGACACTGTGCAGACCCCGGGCCAGATCCAGCGGAAATGGTCTGATTTGAAGTTTAAGTGTCCAGAGCGGCTTACTGATATCCGTGCAGCGTGAGTGCCAATAATGAAAACCGTATAGAAGGACAATGTGGGCGTGCGTAGTGTGGGCGTTTTCTAATAACTCCACCAAAACAAGTGAAGGTATGCTCAGATACATGCCCCTTCCCATTAATTTGCCTAGGCTACTTTCACATATGTGGTGGTGATCCTGCAGGCTGTTCTGCAGTATTTGTCCTGCCAATTCCAGGCGTTCTTGCCGTATAGCGAACGGATTAGCGCCATCCCCCATTATTGTTAACACCTTGCCGACCGCCCACTGTCTTTAGACGGCGGGCGGCGCAAGTCCCCAGTCTGCAGCGCCGTCTAAAGACGGCGCTGCAGAAAAGGGGTGTCAGGGAGCCCCAGGACGGACGAGCGACGGGGGTCCGGCTGTGCCCAATAGCCGGACCCCTGCTGAATGCGCCAGCATCGGTGAAAACACCGATGCCGGCGCATTAACCCTTCATGTGCCGCGGTCAGCGCTGACCGCGGCACATGAGACGTGCGGCATGGTCCGCCGCTATTCAGGATGGCGAGCGGGGCCATCGGGTCCCCGTGCTGCTGTGACGGGGACCCGATGGCTTGGATAGCAGCCCGATGCCTTCCTTAGGCATCGTGGCTGCTATCCCTGCGTTCCTGTGCGATCCAGCCCCCTGGATCGCACAGGAAGCAGGCTGTAAGTGTATTACACTGAGTAATACACTTACAGCCAATGCATTACAATACAAAAGTATTGTAATGCATTGTAAAGGGGATCAGACCCCCAAAAGTTAAATAAAGTGGAAAATGAAAAGTTAAAAAATAAAGTAAAAATAAATAAATAATAATAATAAAAGTTAAAAAAAAAATAACCCATTTTCAAAAAAAAAAGTTAAAAAAAATGGTAAAAAAAAGGTGAAAAAAGAAAGGTATACATATTAGGTATCGCCGCGTCCGTATTGACCGGCTCTATAAAAATATCATGTCATCCACCCCGCCAGGTGAACGCAGTAAAAAAAAAAAAAAAAACTGTGCCAAAACAGACATTTTTTGGTCACCTTCCCTTACAAAAAGTGTAATAGCAGGCGATCAAAAAAGCGTATGTACCACAAAATGGTACCAATCAAGCCATAATCTTGTCCCGCAAAAAATGAGACCCTAACTAAGACAATCGCCTGAAAAATAAAAAAAATATGGCTCTCAGAAAATAGCAACACAAAAAAAAGATTTGATTCTGTTCACAAATGCATCTAATGTGTAAAACTTTCCAAAAATAAAAATGTTAGACATATTGGGTATCGCCCCGTCCGTAACAACCTGCTCTATAAAAATATTACATGAGATGGCCCCCCAGGCGAATGCTGTAAAAAAAATAAATAAAAAAACTATGCCAAAATAGCCATTTTTTTCCCTCTTCCCTCACAAAAAGTGTAATAGCAGGCGATCAAAAAGGTGTATTTAACCCAAATTGGTACCAATCAAACCGTCATCTTGTCCTGCAAAAATGATACCCTACCTGAGACAATCGCCCGAAAAATAAAAAAAATATGGCTCTCAGAAAATAGCAACACAAAAAAAAAAAATATGCCAAAATAGCCATTTTTTTCCCTCTTCCCTCACGAAAAGTGTAATAGCAGGCGATCAAAAAGATGTATTTAACCTAAAATGGTACTAATCTAACCGTCATGTTGTCCTGCAAAAATGATACCCTACCTGAGACAATCGCCCGAAAAATAAAAAAAATATGGCTCTCTGAAAATGGCAACACATAAACAAGATTTAATTCTGTTCTAAAATGCATCTAATGTGTAAAACTTAACAATAATAAAAATGTTAGACATATTGGGTATCGCCGCGTTCGTAAAAACCTACTCTATAAAAATATCACATGACTTGCCCCCTCAGGTGAATGCTGTAAAAAAAATGCTAAAAAAACTATGCCAAAACAGCTATTTTTTTCACCTTGACTCACAAAAAGAGTAATACCAAGCGATCAAAAAGGCGTATTTACCCCAAAATGGTACCAATGAAAACCTCACCTCATCCTGCAAAAAATGAGCCCCTACATAAGACAATAGCTAAAAAAAATAAAAATCAATGGCTCCCGCAAACCAATCCATCAAAATCTGTGTTGTAAAATCCATATGGCACTCCTTCTGTTCTGAGTCCTGCCATGTGCCCCCACAGCAGTTTACCACCACATATGGGGTGTTGCCGTATTCAGGAGAAAATGGGTAACATATTATGGGGTGCTTTTCTCCTGTTACCCCTTATGCAAATAAAAAAAAATTGGGGCTATAGCAACATTTTATTGGAAGAAATGAAACTTTTCATTTTCATAGCCAAGTGTTTCCAAATTCCGTAAAACGCTTAGGGGGTCAAAGTGGCCAGTACCCCCCTTAATATATTCGTTGAAGGGTGTAGTTTCCAAAATGGGGTCACTTTTTGAGGGTTTCCACTGTAGGGGTACGTCAGGGTCTCTCAATTACAAAATGGTGCCTACAAACTATTTTAGCAAAATCTGCCTCCAAAATCTGTATGGCGCTCCTTCCCTTCTGACCACTGCCACAAACCCATAGAAACGTTTACCACCACATATGGGGTATTTCTGTAAACTGCAGAATCAGAGCAATATATATTGAGGTTTAGTTTGCTGTTAACCCTTGCTGTGTTGCAAGAAAAAAATTATTAACATGAATAATCTACCAAAAAAAGTGAAATTTTGAAATTTCACCTCCATTTTCCTTTAATTCTTGTGGAACACTTCAAGGGTTAACAAAGTTTGTAACAGCAGTTTTTTATAATTTGAGGGGTGTAGTTTCTAAAATGGGGTCATTTATGGGGGGTTTCATTATGTAAGCCACTCAAAATCACTTTACATCTGAACTGGTGCTTAAAAAAAATGGTTTTGGAAATTTGGTGAAAATTTGAAAAATGGCTTCTAAACTTCTAAGCCTTCTAACGTCCTAAAAAAGTAAAATGACATTTATAAAATGATGCCAACATAAAGTAGACATATGGGGAATGTAAAATAATAACTATTTTTGTAGGTATTACTATTTATTTTGAAAGTAGAGAAATTGAAATTTGGAAATTTGCTAATTTTTCCAAATTTTTTTTAAATTTGCTATTTTTTTATAAATAAAAATGAAATATTTTGCCACAAATTTACTACTGTCGTGAAGCACAATATGTGACGAGAAAACAATCTCAGAATGGCCTGGATAAGTAAAAGCGTTCCAAAGTTATTACCACATAAACTGACACATGTCAGATTAGCAAAAATCAGTCTGGTCACGAAGGTGCAAAATGGCCCGGTCATTAAGGGGCTAATGGGGCTGGCCGTTCTCCCGTTTGTGTGAGGCAAATGCACTAGTATGAAAGAAAGTACCCTTAGATATATGCCATTTCATAGTTAGCGCTTCCTCCTCCTACACACAGACTCACAGACGTGCTCATGCTGCAGCTAATGTGAGTGGGCAATATCAAAGTATTCCCATCGTGTTAACAATATTAAGAAATTTATTGCGATAACGATATCTATCGCGATAAATACCTATTTAGAAGAAAAAATGGATATGGCTCTCCTCTCACCCATAATATCTTCATAGTAGTATACAATGTTAGTATTAAAAACGGTCATCATAACAATTGTGTACGGATTTATGTTGCAGAGCAACGTCAACGACGGCGTCACCACGGTCACCGCCAGCGTCATGCCCGGACGGCCACTGCAGTACCTGCAGCTTCTAGTAAGTGTAGACATATTTAATGTATTTTTAATCCAGGCTACGTGGGAGTGTAGCTGCAGTGATATAAGAGCACTAGAGGTTAGGAATGGGACCCAGCCCCAAACTATTCCCATGTATCAACATCAGAAGTTACAACTGTTCATTAGAGTTGAATGTAATGCCATTATTTAATGATTTTTGACAGCTGCTGCACCACAGAGGAGCCCCTCTCACCCTCCTCCACAACAGCGATTTTGCCCCTCCAAAACCACCAGCCCAACTTTCAGAGGTAGAAGGTAGGTAAAATAAAAAGTGTAATGGGTGGACCTTCTCTCTTCAAAATATAAGTTAAAGTTTTATCTTTTGTAGCTCCAATCGTCAGGGAGGAGTTTTCCCCTGGACCATGGGAAGACCACTCAGAATGGGTGTCCAGTAAGTATAAGCTGACCATGTGTGGCCTTCTTAATGATCAACATTTCAAATAGCTAGACTAATATGATTCCTTTCTGGATCTGTATTAAAAATTAACTTTTATTACTCCACTATTAAAAGTATTATCGTCTTATCATTAGTAAATGAATTACCCTACGTGTGCATTGTTTATTAAAAAACACATATAGCAGCTAGTTGTGATCCTATTTATTACAGGTGCGCCCTAGGGAATACAAGAAGTACTGTGCTATTTTTTAGTTTAAGTTCAAAACAGTTTTCTACAGGGCATTCAACTTTATGCCCATAGGTACAGATACCAATATCTCTATTTTGTCAGTTTATACACAGTGGATGATGTCCTTTTGAATAGGGCTAGGATTCGCCACAAAACTACATCAGTGCTATATTGCGATCCTAGATCACGTCTGATCTGGATCGCTCAAGCATCTAAGTGTTGATATGTACTTATAAGGGCTCGTTCACATCACCGTTAGGGCTTCCGTTCAGGCTTTCCGTTATAACATCGTTATAACGGAAAGAAACGGAATCCCTAGGACGGACATCAAAACGAACACCTTTAAGAGGCATTCCGTTTTGATCCGTCATAATAGAAGCCTATGGCCCTGCATAACGGATCCGTCTGGATGCCGTTATGCTGGACGGAAAACAAAGTCCTGTCGACAGGACTTTGTTTTCCGTCCAGCATAACGGCATCCAGACGGATCCGTTATGCAGGGCCATAGGCTTCTATTATGACGGATCAAAACGGAATGCCTCTTAAAGGTGTCCGTTTTGATGTCCGTCCTAGGGATTCCGTTTCTTTCCGTTATAACGATGTTATAACGGAAAGCCTGAACGGAAGCCCTAACGGTGATGTGAACGAGCCCTAAGGCTGATGCTCATTTATATCAGCCCCGTGCTGGCATGTAGCAAAGGTCAATCGCCTTTCCCAAGGAACACTGATTATTATTCCTGCCTTGATTTATTCGGATGTCTGATACATGCCGACAGTCACAAACTAATTGCTATAGCTATTTAAAACAAAGAAGTGAGCTCCCCCAGGGGGAGCTCACTTCTTTGTTTTAAATAGCTATAGCAATTAGTTTGTGACTGTCGGCATGTATCAGACATCCGAATAAATCAAGGCAGGAATAATAATCAGTGTTCCTTGGGAAAGGCGATTGACCTTTGCTACATGCCAGCACGGGGCTGATATAAATGAGCATCAGCCTTATAAGTACATATCAACACTTAGATGCTTGAGCGATCCAGATCAGACGTGATCTAGGATCGCAATATAGCACTGATGTAGTTTTGTGGCGAATCCTAGCCCTATTCAAAAGGACATCATCCACTGTGTATAAACTGACAAAATAGAGATATTGGTATCTGTACCTATGGGCATAAAGTTGAATGCCCTGTAGAAAACTGTTTTGAACTTAAACTAAAAAATAGCACAGTACTTCTTGTATTCCCTAGGGCGCACCTGTAATAAATAGGATCACAACTAGCTGCTATATGTGTTTTTTAATAAACAATGCACACGTAGGGTAATTCATTTACTAATGATAAGACGATAATACTTTTAATAGTGGAGTAATAAAAGTTAATTTTTAATACAGATCCAGAAAGGAATCATATTAGTCTAGCTATTTGAAATGTTGATCTTGAAAGATTCCGGATCGATGGCTGACTCAAATCATGTGCCTTCTTAATGAGCTTCAAAGGAAAAAAAAAAGTCTCAATACAGATACATGTCACTGAATAACTCGTTCCAGTAGATATAACAAATATTTAATGACATGCAATTGCTAAAGAATTCTGATCCAGGTGCTGGTTTGAAAGTTTAGAATTTTTTTCGTGGGACAACGACTTTAACTCGATCATACTAATTATATTACTGTTTCCACCCCTACAGATATCCCCACTGACTTTGAAGTGGAGGCAGCCTTACGACGCTTTGAGACCAGTCTCCATGCTGCCTCCCGGCTTATTCGCGGCCTGCAGCTGGAGCACAAAGAAATGTAGGAGATGATGGCCAGACATCAGCAAAGGTCAGCGTAACCTTTTTTTGTCCTTTCTTTTGTTTATTAATTTATTATTTGTTCAAAGTTGTTATTATTTATTACTAAAATTATTCTGGTAAAACCTGTGTTTTGATTGTTATTTTAAACCTTTAACTCCTTCCTGACATAGTGTGAAGAAGACAGAGGTGTCTATTTAGGCCAAAGCCTCCAAAAATTGTGCATAGGCCGCAGCCCGCATTAGTGTGAAGAAGACAGGGATGTCTCTTTAGGCAGGAGCCTCCAAAAATTGTCCAAAGGTCATTTTTCTGTATTAAGGAACACAGGGTGTCTGCAGGCCAAAGCATTAATAAATTACGCACACTCCGGTTCACGGATTACAGTAAGAGAAAAAGGCTTGGCTTGTTTGGACAACAAGTCTGTAAACATTCTACCTTGTAAAGATAGGCAGTGAAAATTATATATGGGCTTTTCATGGGTGCCCTGGCCAGTAGTAGTAGGGGACGGGGTATATCAGCAGAGAGTGATTAGTAAATACAACAAACTGCGGTGGAGTATAACAATCTCCGCTAATGTAACTTGTAACGATAGGCGGAGGTAACAACAGTGTAACAATTTTATTTTTTAATTCCATTTTTATTTTTTTTATTTTTTTTTAAATTTGGGTGGTAGTAAAGGCTCCGAAACAAATTAAAGAATACCAAATAGAACTAATAACGGTGTATAACAACAGCTACTTGCCTGCTAATGTAGAAAACCACAGTTTTTGGATTTTAATAGGGTTTTGGTTTGGAGACTTTGGATTCGCACAGCCCATGACACAAGACGTTTGGCATGCAAAGTTATGGGCCGGCTGACAGCAACAGTGGGAAGACACTTGGACTATTTCGGCCTGCAAGGCCTGATCTAATCATCTTCCTCAGCAAGAGGAGTATAAAAATAGGAGGTAATCCAGCCTTTATTCATTTTTATAAAGGCCAGGTGACAGTTTCGTCATTTTGGGAGTCACCACCCCCCCAGTGGCACTAAAAACCCTCTCTGACATGACACTTGAGGCTGGGCAGGAAAGAAGCTCTAGTGCATAGGGGAAAGTTCCAGCCAATGTTGTATTCTGCCTGCCAGAAGTCCAGGGGGTCTGAGAAGAGGCTCTGCGAGCCAGACTGTAGGTAAGCCTGAATCTGTTCATTGAGGCGAGTGGTCTGGGCCTGCTCACTTAGCTGCAGCTGTTGGGAGGCTGAAAAAAATTGTTGCATCATACTCATGAGGCTTAACTGGCTGCTGCTGGTTGTGGTAGGAAGTGGATGACTCTGCTAGACCTCCTTTTTAGAGACGCTGGCAGCAGGCTGGGGCTGGCTGAAAGCTGTGGCCAGGTTACTACATAGCTTCTCCCGGAATGATGCTAATTTCTCCTCCCTTTCCTGGGGAGGAAAACAATCCCCCATGCTGTATTGATACCGCGGGTCCAGAAGCATCGCCAGCCTGTATTCGTCAGACTGCCTTATTTTTAGGATATGCCTGTCAGTGCGTAAGCATGTGAGCATACAGCTCGCCATCCTGGCCAGCGTGCCCGAGGAGCCAGATCTTTCCATCTCAGCCTCTCTCTGAGACACTTCAGTGTCCCTGAAAGTCTCACCGTCATCCTCCAGATCCTCTAGCTGTGTCTCCTCCTCCTCCTGGTCATCATCATCATTAAAATTCTCCTCCTCCCCCTCCTCTACCTGAAGCTCCTCATCCTCCTCCTGCACTGCAAGGGAACTTTGGCGTTGGGGCTCCCCTACAGTGACAGCATGGCGTGCAGAGAGATGGCCAGGATTTCCTTCCCCCATTGCCCCCTGCTGCATGAGCGTCAGTGTCTTTTCCAGGACAAATATTAGTGAAATTATGTCGTTCACACTGCAGCTGTCCCGGCTGACCAATTTAGTGGCTTCTTCAAAGGGCTTTAGAACAGTGCAGGCATCTCGGACCAGCCTCCACTGATGGAAATCAAAGCCGCACCTGCTTTCTATGGTCGATGATTCTGGCTGCTGCTGGACAAAATCATCCACTACTCTACGCTGCTTAAGGAGCCGCTACAACATATGAAGAGTGGAATTCCACCGGGCTGGCACGTCACCTATCAACCGGTGTGGCAGAAGACTGTTTTGCTGCTGCAGTTCCAGCAGAGTGTGGCGGGACACATAAGAATGGCTTAAATGAGTGCAAAGCTTCCGCGACTTTGCCAGCACTGTGCGCAGGCCAGTGAATGTTTTTAGAAATCTCTGCACTACTAGATTTAGGACATGTACCATACAGGGAGCATGCGTGAATTGACCCAGGTTCAGCGCTGCCACTATATTTGTCCCATTGTTACTCATTACCTTGCCCACTTCCAGCTGGCGGGGAGTCAGCCAGCGCGCTATTTGCTGCTTGATGTAATGCAGCAAGCGCTGGCCTGTGTGGCTGCTGCTGCCAAGACAAATTAAGTCTAAGACAGCGTGGCAGCATTTTACCTGGCACATATGATATGAAGGAGTGGGGTTAACTCTCTGCCCTGATGCTCCCGCAGGTGGACTGCCTGTGAAGGTGGAAGCAGATAGTTGTTGGGTGCAATCCTGGCTGGAAGTCTGCTGCAATCCTGGCTGGAAAGCGTGTGTGTGCTGCAGAGAAACAGCTGCAGGGAGCGTCCAATATTGTCTGCCACATGGGAGTAAAGGGCGGGGATAGCTTTGTTTGAGAAGTAATGTGTTGATCTGAGGTTTATTATCCCTGTACGGTGACATCACTGTGTTTATTATCTCTGTACTGTGACATCACTGTGTTTGTTATCCCTGTACTGTGACATCGCTGTGTTTATTATCCCTGTACAGTGACATCGCTGTGTTTATTATCCCTGTACAGTGACATCGCTGTGTTTGTTATCCCTGTACAGTGACATCGCTGTGTGTATTATCCCAGTGCAGGAAGAGGTAAGTGGGCTGTGTTTGTGTGTTTGTTTTCTATTTTTCAGGGTCGTGAATGCAGAGGACTACGTCGGATTCGGTGGACTACGTCGGACCAGCTTTTTTTTTTTTTTTTTTTTAATAAAATGGTCAAACAGGGGTCTGGGGGAGTGTTTATTTCAATAAAATGTTTTATACTTGTGTGTGTGTATTTTTTTTTACAATACTACAGTTTTAGTAATTACGGCTATCTACAGACGGCCCTGATTACTAATAGGCTTAGTGCTTGCCGGTATGGCAGGCCAGCACTAACCCCAACATCTATTACCTCGGCACCCACCGCCACCAGGGGTGCCGGGAAGAGCCGGGTACCCGCAGGACCGGACCTTCTAAATTGAGGGTCTGGCTCTGGGGCGGCTGCAGGCTGGTACCATTAGGCTGGGAAGGGCCAATAACCGTGTCCCTTCCCACCCTGGTAGTGCCAGGCTGCCGCTGCTGGTTGTATCTGGCTGGCGAAGGAAAAAAGGGGGGGACCCCACGCCATTTTTTTACAAAAATAATTAAATAATTACGTCACATGAGAGCGCCGGCCAACGGGAATAGAGGAGCAGGGAACCAGAGGTTCCCTTGTTCCTCCGGTGCTCGCTACTGCAGGCACAATTGTATGCAGATACAATTGAGTTCAGTAGCCACCTCACAGCGGCCCACTTATTTAAATTATGGAGTGGGCCACCGGGCAAATGCCCGATCGGCCAGATGGCCAGTCCGGGCCTGGTTGAGGGGGATTGTTGACAGGTACCCGGGCGCCCCTTTCTTGACGAATCTGCCCGGGCCCCCCACAGCAGGTTCTGCTGTACCCCCCTGATGGCGGCCCTGACTGCACAGCCAGCAACTTGGTCAGGTGACAATTAAGTTTGCGCACTATTGGATTACTTGTTGTGTAAACCTGCTTCCAGGCCACGCACTCGGTGATGGATGGCTGGCGAATAAGAGGAGGTAGAGAAACGCACACAGAGGCCGATGATGTGTATGTACTAGTTATGCCCCTGGATGCGGGCTGAGTTACGCCTCTGGATGCGGTCTGCCTGACGCAACGGACCCCAGGAGAAGTAGCCAGCTCTTTGGTATTAATGCGCTGCTCTAAATTGGCAGCATGACGCCGCTTCAGATGGTTCCACAGAGCAGTGGTCCCTACATTTGTGGCTTTCCCATGAATCAATTTCTGTTTAAAGAAATTACACGTGGCTGTGCTGATGTCCCCCGGCAGAGTGGTGAAATACTTCCACACACCTGACATGCGCCCTCCACAGCTGGCCAAGCTTGTAGCCTTTGCACGCTTAGACCCTGGTGCCGGCCCTACTATACTTGGGTTCTCGCTAGTTCCCAAGGAAGGCCTGGGCCTAACTCGGCTCTGCCCTCTGTTGCTGCCACTACTATCACCCTCGTCCTCTGAGATCAAATCCTCCTCACTAGCCCTATCCGCCTCCCAGGTCCTCGGGTCTAACACATCGGATTCATCATCAGACTCCTCCCCACCACTTTTTTCTGACTGCAAATTAGGCTGTTCCCCACCAACCTCCAATTCCGGGCAGTCCAATCTCTGACTGCCCTCTAAGAAATCCTCAGGGAGGCTGTCCTCTATAACCGCCAGATTATGCGGTGGGGTTCGGTGGCCTTTCATTTTATAAATTGCAGAAGGGACACCACTAGGAGGGGGCACTGAAGCCCGAGAGGTGGCATAAAATGACGGGATTTGCTGGAGCAGAATGGTGGAGCAGGAGGAACGCTCTGAGTCTGACCCCTGGCTACATGATACTGTATCAGCAGATGACAGCAGATCATCCGGCTGTGATTGAGATGAGTGTGCCATCCACTCAACTACCTCATCCACTTTCTCCTCCACTACAATTTTGCGTCTTGGTGGGTTAGCCTGGTGGAACAGTGGCCAACTATTGCGAATTCTACTAGTAAAAGCTCCGGCTACAGGTACTTTGGCACTGCTGCCCTGGGCCACCTTCTCCTTTTTTTTTGGAGCTCGAGGTCTGGCTGGAACCCTTTTGCTTTTCCATGCCAGACATTTTCACTTGACTGTGGCCCTGCAGCTGGTCTTTGTCTCTCTCCCTGTCTCTCTCCCTATCTCTCTCCCTGCCTGATTAATTACTAGCCCTGCACTTTCCCTGCACTTGCCCTGCACTGGCCCTGCAGTATCCCTGATATGTGTAATATGGATTCCCAGAACAATTATACTCCAATTTTAATACAAGAGTTCACTGTCTCTCAGAACTTCACAGACAGTGGTTCTGCTCGTCTCAGCAGTCGCAGCACAACTGATGTGTCACTGGCTTACCGAGCCTGTGAGCCAATCAGAGCAAGTCCTTCCCACTAGGTCAGGTAACCGCTGTATTCCCGGGCTTTTTGACACACGAATATTGAACTAACAGTAAAAAATCGCTAAATAACTGAATTCATACGCATCAGCGTATAAAGTAACTGATACGTAGCATTAGCGTACAATTTATCGGACAAGTACGTAGCGAATGCATAGAAAGCTTTAAGAACATTTTCGAATCTAACGGAGCGAATCTCAAAAAATCTGGATTCACTTCGCTGCGGAAAATTTCCAAGATTCGTATCGAATCTACGAAGTGGCGAATAGATTCGCTCATCTCTATTTATAATCTTGAACTTGTGCTTCTTTTATATACAGAAAACAGTATGACGAAGCAGAGCTTCAATGCAAAACCATAAGGGAAGGACACAGCAACATCCTGACTAACTGATGAGATGAGATCACTTACAGACTATCTCAAACTCCTATTACACAATGTAGTTTATGTGTTGTCACTGTTTCCGGAATATGGTCAGTGCATCAGAAAGAGACAAAGAAAAGTATGATTTAAAGAGATTGTCTCACTTCAGCAAATTACATTTTTCACGTACTGTAGAGAAAGTTAATACAAGGCAATTACTAATGTATTGTGATTGTCTATATTGCCTCCTTTGCTGGCTTGATTAATTTTTCCATCACATTATACACTGTTCATATCCAGGGATTACGACCAACTTGAAATCCGGCAGAGGTGGTCTTGCTTGCACACTATAGGAAAAAGCACTGGCCTCTCTGGTGGCCAGGACCATGGGAGTGCGCATAGGCACGCATGCACAGAAGCTCCCAACGATCATTGTGTAGTGTGATGAAACAATGAAACAAGCCAGCAAAGGAGGCAATATGGACAATCACAATACATAAGTAAGTGCATTGTATTAACTTTATCTACATGATACATGCCAATTGCAGAAGTGAGACAACTCCTTCTAAACCTCTATGCTACATCTCTCCCACTAACTGTATATATTTTTATAGTTGTTTTTTGTATTTCTTTTGTCAGTATTTTTTTATTTCCCTCCTTTTACCAGTCAGTATGATTGATTTTGCTATAAAATGGCCATTTATTTGGGAAACTGTTCATCGAACATTTCCAAACATTGTGTCTTAAGATATCTAAAGTCTAACTCAAATTTAAAAATAAATCAACAAGTCTGAAATGCTGCAGTCGAGAAGATAAAGGCCTAAATGAAGACCTAAACATAGCAGAAGACATGAGTTAACATTGGCAATAGGATACTAAATGATATATTAAAGGAAAGATGTATTATTAGATGTACTTTAAAATTGCTATAAAGAACCTCACTCACTTAACTTAATGGACAAGAAAAACAATAGACTTCCCAGACATGTCTGCTTAAGTTGGATTAATTTTATGTGACTGTGATTTAAATAGATACTTCTTCGGTTGATCATTTCAAGCCTGACAATATTATCCCTTTAATTAAAAGGATTTATCAAGTAAATGTTAGTTTATGGTGAACTGTATTGCTTTTCTTCTCAGCTTAAAAAGGTAGTCTAATCTAGCCATTACTAAAGTGAGATGAGACTAAGTCTCGACCGCCAGGGAAATAATGATGTTTATATAAATGGCACTTAAAGGAGTTATCCCATGAATAATGTAAAAAATTAAAATCAGACATCATATAGTAAATGACAATCTCTTTCTAACAAAGCTAGAACCGGTCCTGTACCTCATATGGATCCAGAGATCTCAACGTTCACTGCTCTGCTAGATTTATATCAAGCTGACAGCTCAAGGGAGTGTCTTTTCCACTGCAGCTAAGGGGGCATGTCCATGCTCTACCTTCTCAGTGAGCAGGTCAAAGAAATAAGAAATTAAGTGGCACTATACAGATACATTTTACTGAATAACTTAGTAGAAATACAAAATTTATAATTATATGCAATTACAAATGTATTCAGATTCAGGTGCTGATTTGAAAATGGTAGAATATTTTTCGTGGGACAACCCCTTTAAAGTCTGATGTACGAACGTGAGGCTGTCCTTCGTTGTTTGGGTTTGGAAGAATACGTTCAGTAAAAAGTGCTACCAAGGTTCTCTACTTACTCAGAAGCCTCCCAATATCTAAGCCTAAGTTGCACATTCAAACTTTAATCAAGTTCTTATGGCTGTATGTTGTGCAAATGCTTGAATGAATTGCTAGCAGTCTGCAGTAAGGGTACAGAAGGGTGTTAACCAGTTGGGGGTGTGTCACTCCACAGTCTGACTCTATCCCGTTAGCGCTGTCATTGTCAGACTGTGCGGGGACACCCCCTAACTGGTTAACACCCCTTTGTACCCTTAATGCAGACTGCTGTTCATTCATAACATCTAGTAAAAATAATAAAGGAATGGCACAAGATGGAGCTATAAGAATAGATGCTCCAGAATTGTTATTAAATGGGGATCGTATGTAGTTATTCAAACAAGCATGTCAGAAGTGGTGACAGGTCCTCTTAAGACTCTTAAGTATCTGGTCCATTTTTGGTTTTGCATTTTAATTAACTGACCCCCATGTTCCAATAGCTATAACGTTTTCAATTTTCAGTTCATATTGCCATATGAGGGCTTTTTTGTGGGATAAGTTGTATTTTTAAGGGCAACATTTAATTTACCTTGTCTGTTATTGGAAAATGTGGAAAAAATATTTGTGAAAGACAATTCTGCCAAGAATTTTTTGGATTTTCACATCATGATGTTCACTATGCACTGAAAATTATTTGAAATCTTTATTCTGTGGTTCAATACGAATATGGCAATACCAAACCTGTATAGTTTTATTGTTTTACTACCTAAAAAATAAAAATCTTTAAAAAAATCTAAATTTTCTTGCATCGCCATTTTCTGACAGCCATAACTTTTTTATATTTTTTTATTCACAGAGCTATATTTTGTGGGATGAGCTGTAATTTTTATTGGCACCATTTTTGTGGCTTTGATCACTAATATTAATTTTTTTTTCTGTTATGGCATTCAACTCACAGGAAATTTTTAAAAAATATATTTTAATATTTCAGATATTTTTGAATGCTGTGATGTTTATTTTTAGTTGTTTATATGTAAAATTGGGAAAGAGGGGTTATTTAAACTTCTTATATTGTATATATGTTTTTTAACATCTTTTTTTTACTTTTATAATACTGTACCTTTTAACCCCCTTATGGGGGCTAGAACCTGGAATCTTTTGATCCCTTGGTTCATTCACTCCAATAGAGATTCTATTAGGGTGAATAGGTTTCTTACTTGCTCCTTCCGGAGCAGTGCCTTGTGCACTGCTTAGCAGGGAGCTTACCATGGCACGCCTGGAAGTGTCCAGGCTGCCATGGTAATCAATTGAAGGCCCACAATTTTATTGTGGGGGCTCTGATTGAAAGGCAGAGGGAGCAGCATTACTCTGCTTTACCTTATAGATGCTGCAATCAGAGGGGTTAAATGACGGGTTTAGTGCGATTGCCATTCACTGTCATTGTGGCTGCATGGCTGCTGTATCATACAGCCGGCATCAACCGCATATGGAGTGGGCTCACTGCAGCAGCCCGCCCCATACATTCCCTCAGCCACGTGACCTACCGGTACGTCATATTGGCTGAGGGGGTTAAATAACCACTACAATGAACCTCTTTAGGTGTGGTGGAGGAAGCCACAGATATTCTTCTTTTTGTCTCTTAGGTCAAACAGCAGGTCCGCAATATATGGCCACCAGCTTTGTGTGCTGTGTGCGTACTGTATAATGGATCCGCTACCCAGGCACAGAAGCGCTACAGAGCGCTTCCATGTCATTTCGGTCTGTGACTCTGCACTGAAAAAAAATAGAACATGCTCTATTTTTTAGTGTGCGGACGGATTGCAGGCCTATTCAAGTTGAATTGGTCTACATCTGTCAGCGGAGGCCACATGTATGGTGCCTGTGCATTGGGGACCACAATTTGTGGTCACAGGCCCTTGCTAGTTGCCCTTTCTAATTCCTCTAGTAAACTGGAATTAAACGCTATGGGGTCCATCCATTGGCCCCTGGGATTTTGTCTTGCCTTTATAGTGTAGTTATTGGGGTGAAGAATAATGACAAATGCCCAGTTATGGCTCACTGGGAACCTGATATTAAAGGGGTTTTCTGGGATTTTACTACTGATAACAATGTAGGTGCGGTGCTTGGTAAGCTGCGAGAAGGTAGTGGCGCTCACAGGAGAGCCGGTAACTTTTCAAACAGCTGATCGTGGGGATTCCGGGTGTTGGACCTCCACCGATCACATACTGATGATCTATCCTGAGGATAGGTCATCATTAGTAAAATCCTGGAAAACCCCTTTAATTTCACCTTATCTCTTGAGCGTTGGTACTGCTGCTGTATGTTACGGAGTAAAAATAGTTGTCAGGTCACATTTACTGAGACTTTGCTTAAAGTCTTTCAGTGAGCCCACATTTTACCAGCTTACTTATTCTCTATCCACAGAATATGGCATAAGTGTCAGATTGGCAGGGGTCTGATATACTGGAACCCGTGTTCCCCACTTATACTCGACTATCTCCGTCAGTCCCATACAGTTGAATGGATTGCCAGCATGTATACATATCCTCTTCCCCAGTCAAATAGAAACACAGGCCGCCATTCTATTGAGTCCGAGGGAATCGTGGCTGGATCTCCACTGATTTATGCCTATCCCCTATCCTGAAATTTTGAGATGAGATAAGCTACCTTATTGCATTGGATTTTTCTTTACATTGCAAAGTGTAAAATCTAGTTTCAGCTCTGGAGCGACAGACATTCTGTGACACACAGGGCATTCTTCCACATCATATGGATAGAATTTATGTAAATCCTATTCACTTTGGAATGAGTTGCTGACAAGGAAATTTCTGCAACATTGGAGAGGGAAGGAGGGTACCCAGGGCCATATTTAGGGTTCATGCTACCCTAGGCACTCTCTGTGATGATGCTCCCCCCCCCAACGCGACCCATTCCCCCACACCCCAAATAGTAGCATAGTAGCCTCTCCTCAGTCCCCCCCACCCCACAGTAGCATAGTAGCCTCTCCTCAGTCCCCCCCCACCCCATAGTAGCCTCCTCCCCCCACAGTAGCATAGTAGCCTCTCCTCAGAACCCCCCACCCCATAGTAGCCTCGTTACCCCCACCCCCCATAGTAGCCTCTTCTCACCCCCACCTCATAGTAGCCTCTCCTCATTACCCCACCCCCCATAGCAGCCCCCTCACCCCCCATAGTAGCCTCCTCCCCCCACAGTAGCATAGTAGTCTCTCCTCAGTAGCCCCCCAACCCCATAGTAGCCTTGTTACCCCACCCCCCATAGTAGCCTCCTCCTGGACTTATTACAGTGACCTATCCTCCCCCCCAACCCCCTGGATACTGAAAATGGTCCTCTGCCAAGCCAATTAACCCCCGCCCAACTACCCCACCATCCCCATACACCCAACTACCCTCAGTCTGTACCCCCCACCCCCCATTCAACCTAATCCACCCCATTCAATCAACCCCCCTATCTAATTACTACTCTATCTAACCTTAGACACCCCCAGCATCAAATCACATTGTAAATTTACCTGACGTGACAGTGTGGCGCTCTGCTGTTTTTTCCAGTCCGGTCCTCTCTTCACTTCCTGGCGCGAGAACGGCGGCGGCGTGACGCTGGATGTCATTGGAGCAAGCAACAGAAAGATGTGAGCCTGCTCCAATGAAGAGGCAGCTACTGGAGAGGGAGGAGCAATCCAGTCCTCAGCGGGCGCCGGGCGGCAGACTGCAGCAGTAGAGGGAGCCAAGAGGGACAGCAAGGCGCCGGTGACGTATGATTGTATGCAACTATCTGTGCACAGTACCTCCCACCCAGGGGCGTAGCTAAAGGCTCATGGGCCCTGGTGCAACAGTTCAGCTTGCCCCCCCACACACACCTGCCGCTGGTGCACCTAGCTTTTCTGATGCCCAAGGCAAATATTGAACGGCCCCCCATGCCAAATTCTCAACCTAATCCCTTCTCTCCAGTCCTACTGTTAAAGGGGTTGTCCTCTTTTTACTACTAATAACCTATCATCACGATAGGTCATCAATATCAGATCGGCTGGGGTCCTCTGGCACCCTGACGATCAGCTGTTTGAAGAGAGAGCAGAGATCATATGAGAGCTGCTTTCTCTGCTCTGTTCACCTGCTTGCCATAGAATTTGCAGTGAAGAGCAGTAAACAGAGCAGAGAAAGCAGCGCTCGTACAAAAAAAAAAAGACAACCCCTTCAAAGACAGACTTGGAAAACATTTCATACAGCACTACAGAGCATACAGGGTCATACAGCGCCACATATGTACCTCTTACATCCAGTGACTTCTCTTCTCTGATGACGTTTTCTTTCCTCTTCTTCTGTCAGACCAGACCGCCATGGTGACTTCTTTCAGCTCCTTCTGAAGAGTTCAACAAACAGACAATTACTTTCCTACTTTTCCATCATCCTCTCACCATCTCCACATCTCACCCTGCCCGCCCCCCATACTATACTACAGGAACAGCTCCCCTGGAAATACTGGCACCACACAGAAAAACAGTACCCCCCTTACCTTTCAGATCAGATCCCCATATCAAACCCCAGATGAGACCCCCCATCTCCAGACCCCCATTAGACCTCCAAACTCCCATATCTGACCCTCATTAGACCTCCAAAGCCCCAATCAGACCCTCATTAGACCCCCATACCCCCTATCAGATCCTCATTAGACCTCCAGACACTCAATCAGACCCCCATTAGACCTCCAGACCCCCTATCAGACCCTCATTAGGCCTCCAGACCCCCAATCAGACCTCCAGACCCTCAATCAGACCCCTCTAGACCCCCAGTCAGACCCTTCAGGCCCCTAATCAGACCTCCTTCAGACCCCTAATTAGATCCCCAATCATACCCCACCCTTCTGGCCCCATATCATACTCTTGTGGCCCCCCATATAGAACTCTCCTTCTGGGCCCATGTCAGACCCCCTTTTCTGGCCCCCATTTTAGACCCCCTTTCTGGTCCCCATTTCTGTCCCACCATTTCAGACCCCCCCATTCTGTCCCACCATTTCAGATCCCCCCATTCTGTCCCACCATTTCAGATCCCCCCCATTCTGTCCCACCATTTCAGATCCCCCCCATTCTATCCCACCATTTCAGATCTCCCCCCCATTCTGTCCCACCATTTCAGATCCCCCCCATTCTGTCCCACCATTTCAGATCCCCCCATTCTGTCCACCATTTCAGATCCCCCCCATTCTGTCCCACCATTTCAGATCCTCCCCATTCTGTCCCACCATTTCAGACCCCCCCCCCATTCTGTCCCACGATTTGAGATCCTCCCCATTCTGTCCCACCATTTCAGATCCTCCCCATTCTGTCCCACCATTTCAGACCCCCCCATTCTGTCCCACCATTTCAGACCCCCCCATTGTGTCCCACCATTTCAGATACCTCCCATTCTTTCCCACCATTTCAGATCCCCCCCATTCTGTCCCACCATTTCAGACCCCCCATTCTGTCCCACCATTTCAGATCCCCCCCCCATTCTGTCCCACCATTTCAGACCCCCCATTCTGTCCCACCATTTCAGACCCCCCCATTGTGTCCCACCATTTCAGACCCCCCCATTCTGTCCCACCATTTCAGATCCCCCCCATTCTGTCCCACGATTTGAGATCCTCCCCATTCTGTCCCACCATTTCAGATCCCCCCTATTCTGTCCCACCATTTCAGACCCCCCCATTCTGTCCCACCATTGCAGACCCCTCCCATTCTGTCGCCACCTTTTCAGATCCCCCCATTCTGTCCCCACCTTTTCAGATCCCCCCCATTCTGTCTCCTCCTTTTCAGATCCCTTTTTGGCCCCCACTTCAGACCTCAGATCAGACAAGAAAAAAAAAAAAACTTACCTCCGGTCCTGGCTGTGTCCCCGCTCTCTCCTCTTCCAGGGGCCCGCGCTGAAGTCACTTGACTTCCTGCAGGGTCAGGTCAGAGGGCGCTCTGTACGTCCTGACGCTGCAGTCAGTCAGGACACAGCAGCACCGGCTTCAGGAAGAGCAAGCAGGAGGAGGGGTAAGTACTGTACAGCACTACCAGCGCTTCACTCCCCCTTCTCCTGCAAGCTAGTGAGCGCTTCCATTATGGAAGTGCTCACTAGTATTCCCTTTATAAGATGTACTGCATCTTATAAAGGGAAAAGTTTAGCACCAGTGGCATGGTCACTGATATCCCGCGCCACCCGACAGCAAACCCCCCCTCCTCCACGCAGGAATAAAAGAAAAAAATTCAAGATTGTTTTTGAACTTTTTTTTTTCCCACATTCCCTAGATTCTCTCGGCGGGGTGCCGCCCCCCGCAACCCGCCGCCCTAGACACCGTGCCCCCGGTGCTTAGTTGCTAATACGGCCCTGGGGGTACCACCGCATCTTTTCTTCCGAGGCGCCAGGAAGACAAGGTACATCCTTGCTGCACCTGTTGCTCTATTAACCCTTTGACACTGGAGCACATTTTATCCATACTTGCACACCATTCTTAAAAGGAGTCTGTCACCTCTAAAATCAGTTTCAAAGAATACTGCCATGCATGGACTGTGCCCAAAAACAGAACCATACCTTTCTTGTGAAAATTCAGTCATGTAATCCTAATAAATACTTCTTTATATTTTGATGCAAATAAGGGTTTTGGTGCACTGTGAGCAGTGCTGCTCTATTCAGTGCACCATGTGTCATCGCTATTGTTGTGAAATCTTAGAGATTGTCAATCAAACAAGAGGAGGAGGTGCTGGACAGCATAATGCTCAATCAACGGAGCGCTAAACGGATCGGTCCACGATGCACCACAAACCTCATTTGTATATATTTAAAAAACATTTCTCAGGATTAATGGACGAAGGAGGGTCATTTACTATCAGATATACACCAGTTTTGTGGCATATATTTGTCGCAGATTGCGGCGCAAAGGACATCGCAGATTGCGGTTCAAAGGTTATTTGCGCTGCAATCTGCGACATTTCCCTGCTCACGCCAGAGCTGGAAAAAGGGGGAGGTGAAGGGGGTGGGCGAGCAGGCCCATCTCAATTATCATTTTCTACGTCTGTTTTAGGCATAGAAAATGTTCTAAATCTACTCCAGCAAGGAAGCTGGCCTAGATTTAGACTGACAGTGGATGCACCCAAGTTATGTAGAGGCAGGCGCAACGCAGGAATTATTAAGACTGGTGTGTAAAACGTTGGTCTTAATAAATGAGCCCCCCATGTATTCAAAAGAAAGGTATGGCTATCCTTACTAAGAGGTATGCTTACTTTGAAACCGATTTTTTTGGTTGCAGATTCCCTTAAATTCTGCTGTTTTCATCTCACTCATGTCATACGGTATGCAGAAAGCCATACCAGCAATATCTGATGGAAATGTAATTCAATTCTACATCGGCCAATGTATATGAATATAGTTGGCAAAATTTAAAGTAAATTTGCAAGCCATTAAAAATTCCCAAAAGTGTTGTTTACCACTGCCCGTATTTTCATCCAAAATATTAGAGAAGCAGAAAAACATCTTCTTACTGTATTTTTTATTCTATTGTTTTCCTTTTGGCAGTCGAGAAAAAAAAAAAAAAAAACGCCATGCATCATCTGTCAGGGCTTACATCAGCCAACAATGTCTGCAAAATGTTGATATCCAGCATAATTGTCACTGATGCCTAAATAAAATGAAACAGATTATTTCACTTAAAGCATGCCAGAAGCAATGAATGGCTTCAAATGAGGAAATAAAACACTCTGTATCCAAGTTCCACTCCAGCGTATATTCTGCGTTTGACACCTTAAAGCCTTTTTGTAAGTATTAAAAGTGAAAGGCTGTAATTCATACTAGCTCACAAACGGATTGTAGTTTTCATTTAATGTATTTTTATTCAGTCCGCGTTCATGTGTACTTACTTTTGACGGGAAGGGACAAAACACAAATATTAATACAATGATCCGTGGCATATAAGAAGTCCATTATGTGTTGCTTAACCCCTTCAAGACAGAGCCAGTTTTCACCTTCAGGACCAGGCCAAATTTTGGAAATCTGATATGTGCCACTTTATGTAGTAATAACTCTAAAATGCTATTACATATACAAGCCATTGTGGGAATGTTTTCTTGTGACACATTGTACTTCATGACAATGGTAAATTTGAGTTAATATATTTCACCTTTACTTATTAACAAAAATCCAAAACTTACCAAAAGTTTGGAAAAATGGTCAGTTTTCAAAATTTCAATTTCTCTCCTTTTAAGACAGATAGTGATACCTCATAAATAATTATTACTTTACATTTCTCATGTGTCTCCTTTATATTGGCATAATTTTATAAAAGTTATTAGAATTTTTTTGGATGTTAGATGGAGTACAATTTTAGTTAGTGTCCCTCATATCACTACTAATGGTGACCAACTGTCGTATGAGATGGCTGCCGAGATCATCACACCAGCATTTGGAGCAATGTGTGACTTCACAGCAAATGCAGGATTGAAGCGCTCACTACCAGGCCTCCTTACTCAAAGCTAACCATCATTGAATCCCAAACAGAACCTATGGTCATCACTAATGATGATACATTTATAGTCTGTAGCAGTCCAGGCCTCTCATTTGCGACACCACTGCAAATGAAGATTATGGTGGCTGGCTGTCAGTGACAGGAAATATAATGGACACATGACACTAAATTTCCTTCTGGTAGGTGCCTGGAGTGGTCTCGGCAGAGACATGGGTATGTAATAAAGATATCACCTGTGTCTGGATGGTGGAGACTAAAACTGTGGGAGCTGCACATGCTTGTTGTCAGATCAAACTATCCTTTTTGTTACTGGGCTGTCTGGGCTGTTCGGAGCCTGTTTGCAGTGTGTGCGCGTGCCTTTATGTTACCACTGCGCCTAACACCTCCTAACAGCTAGACCAGAACAGCAATTCGGCAAAACGACCATTAAGCTTCTCTCACTCAAAGTTTGTCTGGGCAAAATGTCTCCCAGTGCATCCTAGAGGCATGTCTAGCAGTCAATGATCATTCACCAAGACATACACTACCCTAAAGTTGCCTCTGACAGACTTTTTTATTTTATGCCCTCTTGTGACAAGACCCGGTCTCTAATCAGATCACATCTGTTTGTGCCTAAGACATAACTGCATGAAGAGTATTGCAGCAATCCCACATTTCTATCTTCTATCTAGGTGAGTCAGACAGTTTTTCTATCTGGGTGACTCTGTATTGGAGTACTTTATGCCACATTTATCAAATGTCACATGTTGTTTGATAAATTTGTCTCATTTTTAAGCCTGTATTACACAGGCTGCTTAAGCATGCAATTGTCAGGAGGAATGTGTTCTCTCCCAGCAATCACTGGCTAGCAAGCGGAGAAGACCGCTGCTATTACATGCAGTGATTTCCTTCACAGAGTGGGGAGGAACGATCGTTATGCCAACGCTCATCCCCATACTGTCTACTGGTTACCCAGCAGCAAATCGATATTAGACAGCAGGATCTGCCGCTGGCAAGCGCTGATTTTTAAGCATTCTTAAAAATCAGAATTGCCTGATGAACAAGCGTTTGCTCCCTCATCAGGCAATCGGCGGCATTATTACACTGCAAGATGATCAGTAGCAAGCATTCATGCGAACACTCGCTACGAATTATTGGCCAAAAAATCGTCCAGTATCATACAGCCTTTAAACCTAACCCTTTAGAAAATGTACTCCAGTTTTCATACTCCACTCTCCTACTGGAGATTCATTAACATACTTTACACCCACTTTACAACTCATATTTAAAAACTGGAGTGGTGTAAAAATGCAAAAAGTGGTAAAAATATTTTCCCAAGTAAGTCCAAAAAGTTGCAAAAGCCTAATTTTTTCAACTTTTTGAAGACAAAATTCTGGAGTGAAGGCATGATAAATCAGGGTCATAGAGTTTGTACATTAATACATTCATTAATACATAAACATGTGGATTCCTAAAACAAGTTCGCTTTAATCAAATCAAAAGCAGAGTACTTTATTGGTTCTTTTTGTGCAGTCCAGTGGTTGAGCATTAACGCTTGACAGAAAGCCATTATATGATCCTTCCTCTTTAAGCAACTGTACAAACTATTTTAGTGCAACAGGTTAAAGTCAAACATCATAGAAAAAAAATCCGAACTTGTGATGTGATGTTGGTTATGCGAAATACAGACGTAACAAATGTTAGAAAACTTCTCTAGAAAATGGCATCATTTAATTAAGTGTACTGTACATGCAATGTACTTATTTCTATATGGTGCCTCTATCAGTTCAGTGTATTTTTATTTGTATTTTTGAGAGCGCAGCTGGTGTTACCAGTAGAGATGAGCGAATCTATTCGCCGCTTCGTAGATTCTTATTGAATCCTCCATTTTTCCTACTCCGAAGCGAATCCGGATTTTGACAGATTCGCTTCGTATTATTCGTGTATGTTCTTAAAATTTTGAACGCTAACGCTTCGTATGCTTCGTACGCAACGTACACAACGTACGCATTCTTCTTGCCCCCTCCTCCGGCCCCCCGAAGCGGGAAAATGACGATACGCCCCCTCATGAGCGGGAAAGTGAAGATACACCCCCTCAGAACCGGGAAAAACCAGCCTGGCCCACTATTTGCACGTATAGGCAGTGAAGACTCCTCCCTCATTACTCCGCCCTCCTCTCCAGTTCAAGCCAGCGGTGAACAAGATCCACAGCATGGCGAAGCACCTGCGACCAAAGTGGGGGGAAATGGTCTTTGGTAACGAGTACCCCAAACCACTGCCTGCTCCAGCAATCAGAGCGTCACAATTATGCAAGAGAGTCTCACTGGCTCCTGAGTTGATATTCGCCTTGCCAGCTGGTGTGGCTGCTGTGGTGGAGGCAACTGGAGTGTCCACTTCGCCGCCCAGGAGGAGAACAACAACTTCCATGCGGCAGAATCCGATTGTACCAGCATCAGTGACGGCCCACGGCCAGACCCTATGGGACTACAAGAATGCGGTGGAGGACTGGGTCATCCAAGTACTGGACCATCCGAGGCCGGGAGACCCTACACTGGAGTGGCGAAAGGGAACCGTCCTGTGGTTTTCAGTGGAGCGAGGCTCTGGCTTTCTGGTGGATGACGAGGATGGCAAGGAGTACTTTGTGGGCTGCAGGTCAGTGAAACGGCCATACCTGCCCCAACCCCGTCACACACTGTAAGTGGGGGATCAGATGGAATATACCCCCATGGCATCCCTGATAGGCCCCTTTGCTACCGGGATTACCGTATTATCTAAGCCCCTGGTCCCTACATCATCACCTGAAGTTTGGCCGGAGGAACCACCAGGCGAAGTATGGGTGCGCTGCCTTCAGGAGTCCCCAGATGGCACCCTCCGTTTCAGGGAAAATCCACAGCCGGAGCCCCTGATCCCTGGACTGCCACCACCACCACCATCACAGTCCTTTCAGCTGGGTCAGCTGACAACAACATAATTTACGTTCCAGTCCACAGTGATCCACCAGTACCAACTACCATGGAAAATGAAGTCAGCAGCAGCCAGGGGAGCTGGTGATTCTTCCCTGGGTGCAACCTTACCTGAATGGCTGCAGCCAGAAGTCCTTACCCCTGCTGTCCCAGCAGGAGAATCCGGAAAAGTAAAGGCGCAAGTGGCTGCAGCGCTCTCCAGCATGACCACCACCCGGACCCTGTCAAGTCTGACTTCTGGCAAAAAGAGGGCAGTGGAGCTCCACCATGGCAGCCAGCTTGGCCTACAGGAGGCAGGAGCGTCCTCTAACCTTATTCAGTAGTAGCTCAAGTGAGGAGGACTTCAGGTCCCTCATCTGAGGAACTCTTCTACTGGCTGGAGGACCTATGGGAGCCACACCATGGACTGCACATGATGGGTGAGAGCTAGTTGGCACTTGTTTTGTTTGTTTAGTTTGTATTGCCCCCTGTTTGACTCTCACCCAGATGGACATGGCTTGTCAGGACTCCCCCCCCCCTATTCTGCAGAAAATTCCCAGTTGCGCCTAAGCGTGCCTATTTTCCTTTTTCCCCCCTTCTCAGGTTATTTGGTAGCACGCTTTGCAAAAAGGGTTCTCTATTTGCTGCTATTTTATATTATCCATGTGGATTACACGTTACCTGTTTGGATTACAAAATTACCTCACGTGGATTACAATTGATTTTTGGACTGTGTTCCAGTGTTTTATCATGCCAAGCAGCCACGAGGAGAGACTCCAACGTATATCTTAGCCTTTTATGCTTGCAAATGTGAAATTGCACTAAAATGTTTGCATAATTGTCTTTGCTGTATTTTAGCAATAATGTTTTTACAGGTTCAGCAACGTTCAAGCACTTTAGCCCATTGTGTGTATTCTTTTTCAGGTACTGCAATTATGCACTTATTGTACGGTGTTTTTTAGTAAATTATGCACTTAGCCGGATAGCTAACAGTGAGCACCTTACTTTTCTAGCTCATATGGACTGCCTCTAAAGACTGTATGCCGCGGCCTAGCCTTGTGCGTATGACGCAATCGCGAGTCAATAGTACTGTAAGGATTCGTACGCACTTTGTACGCTAATGCTTGTGTATTGCGTACTTTTAACAACACTGACTGTATGTTCGTAATTTGTTTGCAAAACAATGAATATTTTTAACACAAATTCATCTGAATAAATTTGTATTAAGAACGAATCTTGTCAGAAATTAATCGATTATTCGCTGAAGCGAATTTTGGATGATTCGCTCATCTCTAGTTTCCAGACATACAGTACATGTCTACTTTAGTGCCATATACTGAACAATCACCAGTTAATTCAAAGCATTCAAATCAAGTGGCAGATCCACAAATGTAATCACTTAAGTGCTATATTTTTCACATTAGTGGTATCATTTTCATAATATTAATATTTCTACATGACAAGTGGATACATTTACACAACTGGTTGTAGAACAATATTCTGTACATTTAGTAAACCCCTGTAGGTTCAACATGATGAAATGTGCCACAATTCCCTTAAGGCTACAATCAATAATACGTAAAATTGCATAAATGACAATTTTAGTTGCTTTGAGTGCTCCACTGTGCTTTTTGTAGGGAAATGGTTCTCCCTCTCCACAGGTCAGTGCAATTGTTACAATATTGTAGGGGAAAGAAACCATCGTCTGCCACACTGCTCTCAAAGACACTCTTAGTGTCTCCATTATACTACTTACCAGTCACAGAACCCCCATAAGGGTGTCTGCACTTTTGGTTATTGGAAAGAGGGATATGTATCTGCCTCCTGCATAGATCATTTATCCTCAATTTACTGGTAAAATCTGTCTTGAGAGAGGCAGAGGAGAGTTGTATTATTAATCTTGCTGAGGAATCATGATACATGCTGCCCTTAGAATATGGAAACCAGGAAGGGGAGAAGGAAGAATGAAGAGCTGCAAAGAAACAGAAAGAAACACACACATATTCTGCAAATTCTGTGTTTTACTGGATTACTCAAGTGCTGGATTCACATATACACTACTCAGTACTACTGTATAGTGTCCTCCATGATGCTGCTTTTGTGTCTAAATGGAAATTGGGAGCAGGATGTCATCTTATCTCTATATATTGTGTATGGAGAACATCATAGTAGTAAGGGCCCTTTACACGGGCCAACAATTGAACAGATCATCGCTATTCGCTAACCAGAATTGCTAGTAACGCTCGTTAGTGATGATCTGGCAGTGTAAATGCACTGCCGATTACCCAATGAATTAGCTCATTCATTGGGTAATTGTATCTTTTGTGCAGCCAAGAAACAATGTGACAGTATGGGAAAGAACTATAGTATTAGCGACTGCTCTTCCCCATACTCTGGAGGAGCTAGGGGAGATCAGTACATATAAATGCACCGGTCTCCCCCACTAGCGATGAGCAGATTGTTGGGAAGGATCTGCTAGATCATCGTCCTGTGCAAAGGGACCATTAGTCTTGGCCCACTCTGGAGCTGAATTCAGGTACAACTGACAATTAGATATGGAGCCTGCAGAGGAGAAAACAGCTCATAAATGCAGAAGCATAGAAGTTATATCATGGCCAGAACTAGTATTATTGCTCATGTACGTGTAGAACAGTATGTTCTGAAATATCATCTAAAATTACAGGTATCACATACTAAATATTGTTTCTTCATTAAAATGACCTAAACTAATTCAAAGCCACTTTTATGCAAAGAGACAGAAAAAGTCATGTTCCGCACAAATAGATAACCGTGTAATCTCTTACTGTCATATATCAGTGAACGTAAATGTAAAATAAAGACACATATAGAGCATGTCTAATGTGACGATAAGAGCAGCCTGCAAGACAAATTACACTTGTTAGGTCTAAAAATATCAATGGGATTTCAACCTTTTCACTGGGAAATTGGAACATGATTAACATAATTAATGTTCTGAAATGTATTGCATTTTTATGCACACAATTAAATGTTGTAAGCACTCTGTTGGCACAGCAAGAAATAATTAGAGCAATTAACTAAAAAAAAGAAATATCTATGTATATTAAAA
>ONZH01013623.1:0-20329 GCA_900303285.1 Rhinella marina
AGGCAGAGGGATGTCCAGAGGCAGAGGGATGTCCAGAGGCAGAGGGATGTCCAGAGGCAGAGGGATGTCACAGGCAGAGGATGTCAGAGGCAAGGAAGTCCAGACAGAGTAGTGAGGCCACAGCCAGCACGGCCGAAGCTGTTCCCGGCAGCGGGCAGTCGCGTGAAGCTCCCCCATCGAGGCCTCGTACTTCTGTGGTGTGGAGATTTTTTAATGTTTGTGCGGATGACAAACTGAGCGCGGTTTGCACACTCTGCCACTCAAACTGAGTAGGGGCTCTGAGAAGAGCAATCTGACCACCTCAGGCATGCGGCATCACTTGGAAGTCAAGCACTGGGCTGAGTGGGAGAGAGCAAACGCAATACAACCTGCGCCCGGTCCTGCCTGCCACTGCCTCTTCCCCTTTGTTGTGTGCTGCCACTGCGGTCCAGACCTCCAGCCAGGACACCTCCACATCTGCCTCTGCCTCGGCTACTTTGGGGCCTTCTCCTTCAGCCTCCCCTTCCCCCGCCTCTTCGCCTGCACCTTCACACTCCTTGTCCCATCAACTGTCCATCTCGCAGGCGTTCGACCGCAGGCGGAAGTACGCCTCGAGTCACCCCCAAGCCCAAGCCTTAAACTGCCACATCTCCAAACTGCTGGCCCTGGAGATGTTGCCGTTTAGGCTTGTGGAGACGCAGGCCTTCCGCGACCTGATGGCGGCTGCCGCACCTCGCTATTTCCGTCCCTAGCCGCCACTACTTTTCCCGGAGTGCCGTCCCCGCCCTGCACCAGCACGTGTCGCGTAACATCAGGCGGGCCCTGAGGTACGCAGTCAGCGCAAAGGTCCACTTGACCACCGACTCGTGGACAAGCGCTTGCGGCCAGGGACGCTACATCTCTTTGACGGCACACTGGGTGAATGTAGTGGAAGCGGGGACGGGGTCGCAAACAGAGACGGCCTACCTACCACCCCCGCCCAAGATTGCCAGCATGGGTTCTGATAAACCCCCCTCCTCCTCCTCCTCCTGTGCCTTAACATCTCCCTCAGCCGCTAGCTGGAAGCGTTGCAGCACTGGCGCGGGGAGACGTCAGCAGGCGGTGCTAAAGCTCATCAGCTTGGGCGACAGGAAGCACAGCGCCCAGAGGTGAGGGACGCCATATTGCAGCAGACGGAGATGTGGCTGTCGCCGCTGCAGCTAGGACCAGGCATGGTCGTGTGCGATAACGGCCGTAACCTGGTGGCGGCTCTGGAGCTTGCCGAACTCAATCACGTACCATGCCTGGCCCACGTTTTTAATCTGGTAGTCCAAAAATTTCTAAAGACTTACCCAACCTGGCAGAGCTACTGGTGAAAGTGCGGCGCTTGTGCGCTCACTTTCGTAAGTCAACTGTAGCTGCTGCTAGCTTAAAAAAACTCCAGCAACGCCTCCATTTGCCTGAACATCGGCTGTTGTGCGACCTGCCGACTCGCTGGAATTCCACCTATTCCATGTTGGCCAGGGTGTGTGAGCAGCAGAGAGCATTGATGGAGTACCAGATTATGAATCCACGCGTGCCTCCAACTCAGCTCCCTCAGTTTGCCAACCACGAGTGGCCATGGATGGCAGACATATGCGATGTACTTGCGTATCTTTGAGGAGTCCACCAAGAAGGTCAGCAGCGAGGACGCTATAGTGAGCGTAACCATCCCGCTCCTAGGCGTCCTTAAAGAATCGCTCATCGCAATAAGGGAGAACGCATTGCACGCAGAGGAGACGGGGGTAGGAGGAGACGCAACGGAGCTACACAGTCAGACCACACTTTTGTCTGCTTCACGGTGGCAGTTGCAGGAGGAGGAGGATGAGGAGGAGGACGACGTGGAGGTGGCTGTGGAAGAGGAGGAGGATGCTGGCGGCGAGGGTAGCAGTCAGGCTGTGTGCGTCCCATTGGTTCAGCGCGGATGGGGCGGAGAGGAGGCGGAAGAGGAAGAGGAGGAAATGGCAAGTGATCCTTCTGGTGGGGGCAGTGAGGTCATGCCTATTCAGAGTCTGGCACACATGGCTGACTTCATGCTGGGCTGCTTTTCCCGGGACACACGTGTTGTCCGGATAGTGGAGAACAAACTGTACTGGGTCTTCGCACTCCTGGACCCCCGGTATAAAGATAACGTCTCCTCTTTTATTCCGGTAGAGGAGAGGACGAATCGATTGCTGGAATACCAGAGGGAACTCGTGCAGAACATGATGGAGATTTTCCCACCCACCATCGCTGGCGGCAGAGAGGAGAGGGTCTCCCAGAGTCCCACAACATCATCAGGCCCACAGCCACCAGGGGAACACTCTCCAAGGTGTGGGACACGTTCATGGCACCCCTCGTGCAACTTCCATCACTGCGGGGCCCGCTATCAGCAGGAGGGACAAGTATCGGCGGATGTTGCGGGAGTACCTGGCAGACCGTACCCCTGTCCTCCCCGATCCCTCGGCGTCCTACACTTACTGGGTCTCCAAGTTGGACACGTGGCTGGAACTGTCCCTGTACGCCTTGGAGGTGCTTGCCTGCCCTGCCGCCAGCGTGCTATCAGAAAGGGTGTTCAGCGCAGCCGGGGGCATTATAACCGATAAGCGCAGCCGCCTGTCAACCGACAGTGCGGACAGGCTGACGCTAATCAAAATGAACAGCAAGTGGATTGACCCGGACTTTGCTTCTCCAACCGTGGAAAGCAGCCAAAAGTGAAGTGCCATCTGTATGAAGTGCCATTCCTCCTCCCACCTCCTCCTCCTCCTCCTTAACCGCCGTAGAATTGCTTCCGTAAATAAAAAAATTTATATATTATGGCTCACCTCTGGGCCTCCACAAAATGTTTAAGAGGTCCTCACCTCTTGGGCCTCCACATAATTTTTTAAGAGGTCTCACCTCTTGGGCCTCCACATAATTTTTAAGGAGGTCTCACCTCTTGGGCCTCCACATAATTTTTAAGAGGTCTCACCTCTTGGGCCTCCACATAATTTTAAGAGGTCTCACCTCTTGGCCTCCACATAATCTTTAAGAGGTCTCACCTCTTGGGCCTCCACATAATCTTTAAGAGGTCTCACCTCTTGGGCCTGCACAAATCTTTAAGAGGTCTCACCTCTTGGGCCTTCACAAAAATCTTTAAGAGGTCTCACCTCTTGGGCCTCCACATAATTTTTAAGAGGTCTCACCTCTTGGGCCTCCACATAATTTTTAAGAGGTCTCACCTCTTGGGCCTGCACAAAACTGTTAAGAGGTCTCACCTCTTGGGCCTGCACAAAATGTTTAAGAGGTCTCACCTCTTGGGCCCTCCCACATAATTTTTAAGAGGTCTCACCTCTTGGGCTGCACAAAATCTGTTTAAGAGGTCTCACCTCTTGGGCCTGCACAAAAGTTTAGAGAGGTCTCACCTCTTGGCCCTGCACAAAATGTTTAAGAGGTCTCGACCTCTTGGGCCTCCACAAAAATCTTTTAAGAGGACTCACCTCTTGGGCCTCCACAATAATTTTTAAGAGGTCTCACCTCTTGGGCCTCACATATCTTTAAGAGGTCCTCACCTCTTGGGCCTCCACATATGCTTTAAGAGGTTTCACTCTTGGGCCTCCACAAAATGTTTTAAGAGCGTCCTCACCTCTTGGGCACTCCACAATATTTTTAAGAGGTCTCACCTCTTGGGCCTCCACATAATTTTTAACAGGTCTCGACCTCTTGGCCTCCACATAATTTTAAAGAGGTCCTCACGCTCTTTGGGCCTGCCAAAACTGTATTTAAGAGGTCTCACCTCTTGGCCTGCACAAAATGTTTAAGAGGTCTCACCGTCTTGGGCCTCCACAAAATCTTTAAGAGGCTCTCACCTCTTGGGCCTCCACCAAATCTTTAGAGGTCTCACCTCTTGGGCCTCCCATAATTTTTAACAGGTCTCACCTCTTGGGCCTCCACATAATTTTAAAGAGGTCTCACCTCTTGGGCCTCCACAAAATCTTTAAGAGGTCTCACCTCTTGGGCCTCCATAAAATCTTTAAGAGGTCTCACCTCTTGGGCCTCCCACAAAATCTTTAAAGAGGTCTCACCTCTTGGACCTCCACATAATTTTAAAGAGGTCTCACCTCTTGGGCCTCCACAAAATCTTTAAGAGGTCTCACCTCTTGGGCCTCCACAAAATCTTTAAGAGGTCTCACCTCTTGGGCCTCCACAAAATCTTTAAGAGGTCTCACCTCTTGGGCCTCCACATAATTTTTTAACAGGTCTCACCTCTTGGGCCTCCACATAATTTTAAAGAGGTCTCACCTCTTGGGCTCCACAAAATCTTTAAGAGGTCTCACCTCTTGGGCTCCACAAAATCTTTAAGAGGTCTCACCTCTTGGGCCTCCACAAAATCTTTAAGAGGTCTCACCTCTTGGGCCTCCACAAAATCTTTTAAGAGGTCTCACCTCTTGGGCCTCCACAAAATCTTTAAGAGGTCTCACCTCTTGGGCCTACAAACAATTTTTAAGAGGTCTCACCTCTTTAGCCTCCACACAATTTTTAACGGGTCTCACCTCTTGGGCCTCCACATAATTTTTAAGAGGTCTCACCTCTTGGGCCTCCACATAATTTTTAAGAGGTCTCAGCTCTTGGGCCTCCACATAATTTTAAGAAGTCTCACCTCTTTAGCCTCCACACAATTTTTAAGACGTCTCACCTCTTGGGCCTCCACAAAATTTTCCATGAGCCTCTGGCCAGCCCACGGCCTCTTCCTGCCTTTTGCGGTCCTACGCATCCCTCCACATCCCCACTGCTTTACCTGCTAGACATGACACTGGGCCAGGTCGGGTCACTGATATCTCTAGCGCCAACAATTTGGGCATTTTAAGGCTTCTGCATGTGTTTGAGTTGTTTTTACATTTTAAAGAAGACATGTCTGACCACATTTCACACACACACACAATGACAATTAGGGGTGGGGTCTATTTGCTTTCCCCCTTGCCTATGCCATCTGTGGTTGTCATAGGCAACGTGATTTTAAGGGGTGCAGAATTTCATCTTCTTTTTTGTCTAGTTTGGCTTGGGGTCCATGGCAATGTAGAGGAAAGAAGGTTTCCTTGTATGGTCTCACTTTACAGAGAGGTTAGATTGTCTTTGGAGTGTATTGTTGAGAGGCTGTGATAGTGGCGTAATAGTGCGACTTGGGCGCGTTATATGCACCCAGACATGCTTCCCCTGCTGTCCCAGTTGCATTCCAGCAGTGTTGGCATCCTTTTCTGAGGTTTCAGGGTGGACTTGGTGACCTCCAAGTGGTCGAATTGAGATTTCCAAGTGGCGAGCATTTTTTTCCCATAGACTTTAATGGGATTCGATATTCGGTCGAATAGTCGAATTTCGCGGTCTATTCGAATCGAATTTCGAACTTTCGAATATTTCACTACTCGCTCATCTCTATTAATAACCAATTAGCTGAAATTTCAACAAAGGTGAACTAAGGACTTGAGTGCTTAAATGGGATTTTGCAGTCATAAGTGGATATTATACATTGCAAACTTCTCACAGTAACAACTATTTGCAACATTTGTAAATTGTTATTCATATTTGGAATCAATTTAACGGTTTCATCTAGAGATGAGGAAATTGATTTGACACAAATCAAATTAATTATGATTTTCCCGAAAATTCAGATTTTACAGTTGCTGCCATTTTAAAGTTCAGAAGAAAAATAAGATATTTTTGACCATTTTTAAATGTAGCAATGCAGTACGTTATTAAACATGCAGTTTTTTTTTATAATCCACTACCATTTGCTTACCCATAGCCATAGATATATAGCTGTAACTTTGTCATTACTGATGTTGTTTTGGCATTGAAGAGCTTGAAAGAGTTTGAATATGGTAAGAGACCGCAGAGTCTCATACATGAGTTTTCAGGGCAAGTGAGGCACCTTCAATTCAAGTTGAATTTATTCAGACTGAATCAAATGTACTGGCCAATTTATCAGAGTTCAAAAAGACTGTACAGCTATACTCTTGTTGCAACAACCAAGATTGAAGCAAGTTGTGATTATGGCCATTTAACCTCTTAGAAACTGTGGTCACTAGCACCTTTGTACCTCATTCCCTGCCTGTCATATGATTGTTGGGTGTTGATAGTTGTTATGGCTGCCAGAGGCCTTACAATGGTTCCTGGGTTTGCCATCTATGGAAATCAATAGCAAGTCTTTGAATATGGAAACATAAAAACAAATGTTTTTTTAAAGAGATTTTATAGTGCAAAAGTAATAAAATATGAATCCTGAGTATTCCCAGGGATTAGTCAGGAATAGTAGATCAAAATTCAACAAAAAAAAAAAAAAAAAAAAAAGAGTGAATTACTGAAAACGTAACTTTTAATCAAATGAAACAAAAATAAAGGATATAACTGAAATTGTTCTCAAAAGGTATTATTTTGTCCTATCTGTATGGCAGGGAATAGAGTGTAGTATGATGCAAGAACCAGAGCCAACCACTCTGAATAGAGAACAAATTAGAAAGATAAAACTTTTAAAATATATTAGCTTTTAATCAATTTTCATCCCATATAAATAAAGCTATGAGCCTAAAAATGTATATTAAAAAACTGTGTGCTCAAAATGATATAAGAATGTCCAGTGCACATAGAAATAAAGGAATGGTCTTACAGACTCTTAGAGGTTCAACCTTGAGGGATAAATGTCCAATATTCCAGAATGTGTTATGGTGGGTTACTGTCCCTAATAGTCCCTGTTTGACCTCGCCTAATATTTACATCCGGGTGAATGGCGTAACCGCCCTGAAAAGTGTCACCGCTCTGGACCATCCCTACCAGCTAAATAGGGTGTCCTAGATACATATTTTCCTGGCTAAAGAGGTTGCAATGATGTCTTTGTGACCAACTTCTCCATTACACTGCTTCACAGGCTTCAGGCCTAGTGGCCTGAGGCCTATGAGAATAAATGGAAGGGATAACAGCCATAGGCTCCTGTGTCCCACTGTCAACTGCCTCCAGGCAAGATGCAGCCCTGGTAATTGCGCTGTCTGACTCGTCTGTTAGGGAGAGCCATGCAATTGCATTGTATGTGTAATGATAAAGACCACAATTGCCAGTGTCAGCTGGTAATTGTATGCTATAGTACCCCCATATGTATAGGAGAGGCCAATACCTGTTGAGGGTCATTTTGGTTATAGCCTTTATTTTAGTTTTATTTGTTAAAAAATTAAAAATAATAAAATTGTTAACCCTTTCACGACAGCCACACAACTTTGCATTGGCAGTCGGGCATTTAAAAACAGCATGCACCTGGGACTAATGTATGCGATCGATAATAACATCAATCGCATACCGTACATTTAACACTGGCTGTGTCCTTAAAGGTTTAAAAGGAAACTTTTTTTTAGCAATTTCAAATATTTATAGAATGTGCCTGTGGCAACATATTCTTATAGTATCTCCAAAATTACAGTATGTGTATAATAGGAATAAATATTTCACCATACAGTCCTTTTATACTGTATATCTATTGCAGAACTTCTTAGCAATCAGATGATTGTCTATAACTGTATGTACTATATGCAGCTATAGCCTTATATGGAAACTTTATACAAAATGGGTATTTTTGTTTTCTTTTTCATTTCAGCAATACGTCATTGAAAATAAATTCATAATATTGTTCTTCTCTAGCAGTCAACATGAATGATATGATTTTATGATTTTCTATATTGATATAGGTAGTCCATTTTCTGTTTACTACTGATATGAGTGAAAGATGCTATCTGAAGGGTGATGCTCATTATAATAGTATGTGTATTATTGGAATAAAAGTATGACAGCTCTATTGTTCTCTTGCTAGACCTAGATAAAGATGCTGATAGAAGAGCATTGCACTTATCAGTGTAATGTGTGATGGTCAAGTTGAGTCACTGCAGGGGGGCTCTCTCTAATCACAGTAATGCTCTGACTGAGAGAGAGTTAAGATCCCTTTAAATAGGATGATCACCAGGAAGATTATCAGGGACAAATGTTCATACAATGTGCGTCCCGGTAATCGGCCCATGTATCGCTGCCGCTGGTCACACAATGAAAAAGCAAACTATTGTTCATTTGGTGAAAGCATTTTCATTCCTACACCTAAATCATCATTTCTGGGCAGCAGATCATGCTGTATAATCAGTGATCTGCTGCCCTGACACAATAAACCTGTATAGGGACCAACAATTGCAGTAGTAATTGCGTGTCCACATACAGCAAAGAAAACTGCTCCATGTATATTAGATGTACAGTGCCTTGCAAAAGTATTTGGTCCCCTGGAACTGTTCAACCTTTTGCCACATTTCAGGCTTCAAACAAAAAGATATAACATTTTAAATTTTTGGTGAAGAATCAACAACAAGTGGGTCACAATTGTGAAGTGGAACGAAATGTATTGGATCAGTTAAACTTTTTTTGTAATAATAAAACCGAAAAGTTGGGTGTGCAAAATTTTTCGGCCCATTTACTTTCAGTTCAGAAAACTCACTCCAGAAGTTCATTGAGGATCTCTGAATGATCCAATGTTGTCCTAAATGACTGATGAAGATAAATAGAATCCACTAGAGATGAGCAATTTTCGCGTATTTGTGTACGCATTTTAAAATTGGTACACTAATTTAATCTGTACACTAATGCGTACGCATTTTAAAAATTTGTACATTATGCGTACGCATTTGTGTACAGATTAAAATATGCGTATGTATTAGCGTACTGATTTTAAAATGCATACGCAAATACGCGAAAATGGCACCCGAGCATGCTCAATCATCTCTAGAATTCACCTGTGTGTAATTAAGTCTCCGTATAAATGCACCTGCGCTGTGATAGTCTCAGGGTTCTGTTTAAAGCACAGAGAGCATCATGAAGACCAAGGAACACACCAGGCAGGTCCGTGATACTGTTGTGGAGAAGTTTAAAGCCAGATTTGGATACCAAAAGATTTCCCAAGCTTTAAACATCCCAAGGAGCACTGTGCAAGCGATCATATTGAAATGGAAGGAGTATCAGACCACTGCAAATCTACCAAGACCCGGCCGTCCCTCTAAACGTTCACCTCAAACAAGGAGAAGACTGATCGGAGATGCACCCAAGATGCCCATGATCACTCTGGATGAACTGCAGAGATCTACACCCGAGGTGGGAGAGTCTGTCCATAGGACAACAATCAAACACTTCACAAATCTGGCCTTTATGGAAGAGTGGCAAGAAGAAAGCCATTTCTCAAAGATATCCATAAAAAGTCTCATTTACAGTTTTGCCACAAGCCACCTGGGAGACACACCAAACATGTGGAAGAAGGTGCTCTGGTCAGATGAAACCAAAATCAAACTATTTGGAGACAATGCAAAACGATATGCTTGTCGAAAAAGCAACACAGCTCATCACCCTGAACACACCATCCCCACTGTCAAACATGGTGGTGGCAGCATCATGGTTTGGGCCTGCTTTTCATCAGCAGGGACAGGGAAGATGGTTAAAATTGATGGGAAGATGGATGGAGCCAAATACAGGACCATTCTGGATGAAAACCTGTTGGAGTCTGTAAAAGACCTGAGACTAGGACGGAGATTTATCTTCTAACAAGACAATGATCCCAAACAAAGCAAAATCTACAATGAAATGGTTAAAAAATAAACGTATCCAGGTCTTAGAATGGCCAAGTCAAAGTCCAGACCTGAATCCAATTGAGAATATGTGGAAAGAGCTGAAAACTGCTGTTCACAATCCTCTCCATCCAACCTCAAAGAGCTTGAGCTGTTTTGCAAGGAAGAATGGGCAAGAATTTCAGTCTCTAGATGTGCAAAACTGATAGAGACATACCCCAAGTGACTTGTAGCTGTAATCACAGCAAAAGGTGGTGCAACAAAGTATTAACCCTTAGACTCCAAGCGCCGTACATGTACGGTGCTGGGGCGATGCGGACACATGGCGCCCGCTCGCACGTACGGCAGGCGTCATGGCCGGCAAGTCTCTGCTGTTTCTAACAGCAGAGACTTGTGGCTACTTACCCCATCGGTGCCGTCTTGCTGTGCCGTGATCGCACGTGATCAAAGCTGATGAGGTTTATAGCTTTCAAAGTGCAATTCTTATTCTGGCCACTAGATGGCAGGCCAGGATAACAAATGAGCAATTCTTGGATTTATCTCCATCTAGTAAATCCCTGATTGCTCATACAGAAAAGAAAAAAAAAAACACAATATATTAGCTCATATTTGAGCTTTAAAATAATCACAACAAATTAAAAAAAGTTAATATATAAAAAATATATAAAAGTTCAAATCACCCCCCTTTCCGTATAATTAAAAAATAAATACCTAAATAACAATAAATATAGACATCATGGGTATCACCATGACCGAAAACGCCGTACTTTTAAAATATAAAAAAAAAAATTCCAATATGGCGAATTGTGTGGCGGAAAAAAGCGTCCAAATGGCGATTCGCTGTTTTGTTGCTTTTTTTTTTTCCTAAAAAAAAAAAATTAAATAAAAAGTGATCAAAAAGTCACACACACCCCAGAATGGTATCAATAAAAACTTCAGATCTCCCCGCAAAAAATGAGCCCCCATACAGCTCCGTACACATAAATACCAAAAAGTTATAGGGGGTCAAGATATGACAAAAAAAAGCCAACTTTATAATTATTTTATCACTTACCTTTATGAAAACACAGGAAAAACTATACATATTAGGTATCGCCGGATTCGTACTGACCAGTAGAATGAAATTAAATGGTCAGTTTTAATGAACATCGAACGCTGTAAATAAGAAACCCGTAGAACTGTAGCAGAATAGCGTTTTTTTGCAATTTCACCTGATTTGGAATTTTTTTCCTGCTTCCCACTACACCATATGCAATATTAAATAGTGGCATTGAAAAGTAAAACTTGTCCCACAAAAAACAAGCCCTCATACAGCTATGTGAACAGAAAAATAAAACAGTTATGGCTGTTTGAAGGCAGGGAGCGCAAAATGAAGATGCATAACCGAAAAAACCTCCGGTACTGAAAGGGTTAATGCAAGGGGGCCAAATAATTTTGCACACCCCACTTTTCAGTTTTATTATTACAAAAAAAGTTTAAATGATCCAATAAATTTCGTTCCACTTCACAATTGTGACCAACTTGTTGATTCTTCACTAAAAAATTTTAATGTTATATCTTTTTGTTTTAAGCCTATAATGTGGCAAAAGGTTGAAAAGTTCCAGGGGGCCGAATACTTTCACAAGGCACTGTATCTTTCACCTCTTCTGAGGAGCATGCACTCACTGGAAATGAACAGTTTGCTCCAAAAAATTGCCTTCTTAGAAGCCCATATGAGGCCTCTTTCACACTAGCGAGTTTTCTGTCTGGATATGATGACTGTGGAAAACGCATAGCATCCAGACTGAAAACCGACCGATTCCTGTCTGTGTGTACATGATCTTTAAATTAAGGAAGAATGGAAGCATGTTCTATATTGTGTGTTTTTTACACAGCCTTGGCTACATAGAAGTGAATGGGGCTTGCATGAAAAAAAGGCACACAGGAACAAAGGTATCCGGATGCAATGCACTTTTCACTGATGGTTGCTAGAAGATATAGTGTCTTTTTTCAGTTTTTCTTCACACCTGTGAAAAATGCCTGCGATCTTAAAACAACCCGGATGAAAGAAATCCACACTCTGAACAGATCCTGGCACAATCCGTATCACTTCTATGAAAGAGATCTAAAGCTGCCTCTTGGTTCAGGATTCTGATGTAGTTTTGAGGCTTAGACCAGGTGTGGACTTAGTAAGAAGAATAAGTAGAATGTGCTTTCTTAATGATCACTGTAGGATGTACAGTACAGACCAAAAGTTTGGACACACCTTCTCATTCAAAGAGTTTTCTGTATTTTCATGACTATGAAAATTGTAGATTCACACTGAAGGCATCAAAACTATGAATTAACACATGTGGAATTATATACTTAACAAAAAAGTGTGAAACAATTTTTTAACAAAAAAGTGTGAAACAACTGAAAATATGTCTTATATTCTAGGTTATTCAAAGTAGCCACCTTTTGCTTTGATTGCTGCTTTGCACACTTAAAGTGTGAACATGAAGTTTCTGATCATTTGAATTCCATTTTGTATCTGTTCAGTTAAAGTGTTGATTTAAGACCTGTGAATGCAGGTACACGGAGTAAGGTTTTGTCAACATATTTTCTCAAGGTTGTTTTGAGATTCTGACTCGCTGCGGACCTGGGAACTGGCCGCTCCAAGGTCTGCGGTGAGAGCAGATGGACAACACGTACACAGTGACAATTATACAGCGCATGTGCTGGCTACGTTCCACTAGGGAATGGAGCTCTTTGTTTAATTGGTATATAGCTGTAACCCTTCAGGAAATAAGTCAAAAGCTCATCCTACGGGGGGGATGCCTCGTGTAGGGACCGGTGTTTTCTCGATCGAGACTCTGCTTTCGCTGAAAGGGCTTCCCAGCTGATGTTGCTGTCAGATGATGATAACTCAATTGGTGATGCATGTACCTTCATTCTGGATGTAGTCAGGACTCCAGATGAAGTGTTGATATAATTGTGTATTATGTTCTTTATCCTTTGTGTATAAATAAGTGCAAAAGAAGGACATTATATCACTATATGTATACACTACTTATTATATTTAATAAAATCATATTATAAACCTTCCTTTGAAGTGTAGCTATAGTTCAGTTAAGAGTGTCTCTTTAAAGAGTATCCGAACCTGAAGTCTTGCTCTTATCAGCATAACAACACTCTTGGCATTCTCTTGATGAGCTTCGAGAGGTAGTCACCTGAAATGGTTTTCACTTCATAGGTGTGCCCTGTCAGGTTTAAAAAGTGGGATTTCTTGCCTTATAAATGGGCTTGGGACCATGAGTTGTGTTGGGCAGAAGTCAGGTGGATACACAGCTGATAGTCCTACTGAATAGACAGCTCAGATTAGAGACCAGGTCAATGCCACACAGAGTTCTAGCAGCAGACACATCTCTACAACAACTGTTAAGAGGAGACTGTGTGCAGCAGGCCTTCATGGTAAAATAGCTGCTAGGAAACCACTGCTAAGGACAGGCAACAAGCAGAAGAGACTTGTTTGGGCTAAAGAACACAAGGAATGGACATTAGACCAGTGGAAATCTGTGCTTTGGTCTGATGAGTCCAAATTTGAGATCTTTGGTTCCAACCACCGTGTCTTTGTGCGACGCAGAAAAGGTGAACGGATGGACTCTACATGCCTGGTCCCCACCGTGAAGCATGGAGGAGGAGGTGTGATGGTGTGGGGGTGCTTTTCTGGTGACACTGTTGGGGATTTATTCAAAATTGAAGGCATACTGAACCAGCATGGCTACCACAGCATCTTGCAGCAGCATGCTATTCCATCCGGTTTGCGTTTAGTTGGACCATCATTTATTTATCAACAGGACAATGACCCCAAACATACCTCCAGGCTGTGTAAGGGCTATTTGACCAAGAAGGAGAGTGATGGGGTGCTACGCCAGATGACCTGGCCTCCACAGTCACCAGACCTGAACCCAATCGAGATGGTTTGGGGTGAGCTGGACCGCAGAGTAAAGGCAAAAGGGCCAACAAGTGCTAAGCATCTCTGGGAACTCCTTCAAGACTGTTGGAACACCATTTCAGGTGACTACCTCTTGAAGCTCATCAAGAGAATGCCAAGAGTGTGCAAAGCAGTAATCAAAGCAAAAGGTGGCTACTTTGAAGAACCTAGAATATAAGACATATTTTCAGTTGTTTCACACTTTTTTGTTAAGTATATAATTCCACATGTGTTAATTCATAGTTTTGATGCCTTCAGTGTGAATCTACAATTTTCATAGTCATGAAAATACAGAAAACTCTTTGAATGAGAAGGTGTGTCCAAACTTTTGGTCTGTACTGTATATCTATTTTTGGTTTCAAAACTACACCAGGAAACTTGATCAAAACCTGAACATGTATGGACATGTTTGTTGTAATAAAAGACCAGACACAGAGGAAGTTAGAGACCCAGGACAGAAAGTAGAATGCATTTACTGACTTCAAAAAATTGTATCCAAAAAAAAATCATTCACCCATTTTATATAAAAATATATTTTTAATGATATTTTTATGAAAGTTTATCTTTCATTGCAAAGGTAATCATTAGACATGAGTGAAATTTTTTAAAAATTCGATTTGGCATTGTCGTTAACCAAGTAGTTTGATTAGTTACGAATTAAGTTGTCATTAGAGATGAGCGAATCTATTCGCCACTTCGTAGATTTGTATCGAATCTTGGGAGTTTTCAGCTGCTAAGCAAATCCGAATATTAGGTGATTCGCTTCACTTTTGTACGCATTTGCTACGTAATGTGTCCTATAAATTATATGCTATTCTACGTATAATTTAGTTACTCTATACGCTGTCGCGTACGAATTCAATTTAGCGATGCAGACTTTTCCCTGGTAGTTCCGCCCCTTTCGCCAGCACGAGAGGATGACGAGGCAACTCAGGAAATTAAGTTGCGCATTCGTGCGCCTCATCCCTTTTTCCCCCTTTTCAGGTTCTTTGGGGAGCCCCTTGAAAGAGGGTTTTTTAAGGAACCTTTGCTGCTTTTTTGTTACCCATTTGGATTACAATTTTACCTATGTGGATTACAAATTGCGACTGACTTTGGGACTCTGCTCCAGTTCTATGACAAGCGTCTCTGTGTGTCTGTGAGCGTGTCTGTGAGCATACTAGGTAGGTGATATTTAAAATTTTTATATTATACCTATAATAATGTATTTGCACTTTACCATATATATGTCTCGAATATTCGCTCTGCCTCTGAGGAGTGCACGCCGCGGCCTCTCCTCATACGTGCTTGCGTATTACGGAATCGCTTAGACAATAGTACGCTGAGATTCGTAAGCTATTTGTACGCTCATGCGTACATCTTCTAAGACGTTGCGTACATTTTGTAAATGAACGTTCGTTATTAGTGAGCGAATGTTCGCTAATAGCACATAATAACGTATATTTTGTACGCAAATACAACTAATCTATTCGTCGAATATACGAATTTTAGGAAAAGTTCGGCGAATGTTCGGCAAATAATTTTTTGAATGATTCGCTCATCTCTAGTTGTCATGAATCATATAAATCAGGTGTACCCAGGCCACTCTGCCTTAGGGTACGACCACACGGAGCGGCTGTGCTGCGGGCAGGTTGCAGCCATGCCGCGATGAAGAACTGTGTGGTCAATTAGCCCATAGCTGCCTTTCATTTAATAATGAAGACCGCACTTAACCCCTTCCCGACTGCCATACGGCTATATACGTCCTATCTGCACATGCCCCGTGCAGATAGCACGTATATACACGTGCAGGCAGTGCTTTAATCCCAGCGCTGATCAGCGCTGGGATTAAAGCTCCTGCTCCTGCAATCTAGCAGCAGCAGGTCGGGTCCCGGCTCACAGACAGAGCGGGGACCCTGGGGAGAAGACAGGAGCGGTTTATTACCGCTTCTGCCTTCTCCTGTGCCGGAGGAGAGCCTTACCTGAAGGCATGCCGGAGGGAGCAGGAAGCGGCAGAGCCTCTTCCTGTGTTAGTCCCGGCGGGTCACGTGACCGCCGGGTGTCTCGGTCTAAGAGCAGAGCTGCAGGGTCTAAGGAGACCCTGATCAGCTCTGCCTGTGTGTAATGAGCCCCCAGGGGGCTGTTTTCCCCTGTAACTGGGGCTCCTGTGGATGCCCCAGTTACAGTGGAAATAGTGGGGGAAAAAAAAAAGTCATTAAAAAAAAAAATCAATGTCCTCCAGAGGTCTTTTAATGACCTCCTGGGGGACATATTATGTGCCAAAAATAAATTTAATATAAAGTTAAAAAAATTATAATAAAAATACAAATAAAAAAATGTAAAAAAAAAAATTACAAATGCAGTCGCCAACGGAAACCGTCACCATATTCGCCCCGTTCAATAAAACATATACATGTTATATATCAAAACGATCGTCACCAAATAGGGAACCTATTGAAATAATTAATTTTTGTGTCAGTTTTAATATTTAAGAAAAAAAAAAGCTATAATTAAAAAAAAATGTACTTTTTTTTAATAAGAATTAGTAGTTTGCCTCAAAATGAAACCTAAAATATAAAAAAAATCTCTAAAAAAAAACATTCTAATAAAAAGTCCTAAGTGTCAAGTAAAAAAAATTGCAAAAATTATTTTGGTAGTCAAACAAATAAAAAAATTCGGGTCACTAAACCAACACGTACACAAAATCTAAAAAAGTTGCCTGGACATTCAGGCCATTTTTAGGCCTGGTCATGAAAGGGTTTAATAATGAAGTCCTTCTTCATTGTTTATGGCCACACAGAACCTTTAAACAGGTCCTGTTGCTGGTATGGGGTTTGGCCGGTTAGGTCAGGGTGACAATATGCATATTATTGCTGTTCTTGCCTACAATCTACTGGGGGTTATTTAAATAGTAAACACGGAATATTAATCAGCTCTGGAATACCCACTTCTCCAATGCCAGAGCTCTCCTGCCCTACAGGTGGGAGCCCTTCTTCTACCACCTGCTTTTCCTCCTTTTCTAATATCAATGAGAATATGTCATCAGGAATATCCAAATCCTCCTCTCTATGCATCTTGCTGAATTTTCTAGGACATGGAGACTTTGAAGGATGATTTGGAAGAAGTAAAGCCAGAAAAAAAATGAGGATGGACATCAGTAAGACCTAGCCCCTGAAGACTGAATGATATTGGTTGGCATGCAGGCAGTGAAGTAATAAAGGTGTTCATCTTATTGGTATTGAATTACATTTACGGCTGATCTAGGAATAAGTAAATGTAGGAATAAATAAATAAAACTGACACATAATAAGTCTCCCTAGACTCTCCCTGCACGCTCCCTATCAAATATTCTTCTATTAACATTGCCTAACAACACTGTCCCTAGCACATTAGTGCTTGCAATGTCTCTCCCTATACTCACAGGACAATGGCGGAGAACGTGCAGGATGAGGGTTTTATAGGACTGTGATATCACAGGGGATTGTCTGTGGATTGGCTGGCTGCATGGCATTATAGGTGCGTTCCCTGGCTTTTTATTTTCACTTTGTAACATATAGAGCCACATTTTAAGGAAAAACTGATTTATTACCACAAAATGTGAGGAAGTTTGGTTCGTTGCAAATCAGTTTTCCTAAAGTTTGACCAAATTCATCTTCGAATGCTTTGCATTGCTTAACATTAGTAATAAAATTCATGGGTAATCCATAGAATGGATTATGCATGTTGACCTCACAGTAAGTTCTACCATACTCTACAGTGTAGCATTTGTTAATAGTTTACAGAAGAATTTACATGATTCATATATTCTGTAACAAGGCTGTCACGACGGAGCTCAGTGTCCCCCACCATCTAAAGAACTGGGATGGGAACGGACCCTGCATCACTCATCTATGTTGGAGGCCAGTCCCCACTAGTTCCCCTCTGCCGTCCAATAGCAGGGATGCCATAGTTCAGTGTCTCTTGCCGTGAGTCGTAGCCAGCACCAGGCTGCAAGGCATTTTCCTGTTCCCTGTAGGGCATACCCATGCATCTCCTATCTCTCAAAGGGCTAGTGCTTAATTAGCTCAATCTCTGTCAGGCAGCAACTGGTCACATTTGGGGTATTTAAGACACCTTCCCTGGTGATGGTGCCTGAGCTGTAGGTTCCGAACTCTGCCCATTTACAAATTTTGATTCTCCACTGCCTGCCCTAACATCTGCCTTTTTATTGTATTGACCGTTTGCTGCCTGCCCTGATCTCTGATTGTTTTATGGGCAGGGGGACTGGGAACTTAAAGTGGCCCTGGAAAAAAAAAACTAAAAGTAGCCCCATTTTGTAGTCGGGTCCAAATTGATGGAAGGCAGAGGCAGAAAAATCATATTCTGATACATTATACCACCCCAAGAACCAAATACCACAGTCCATCACAATATACATCCCCAAGAACTTCTACTGGCTGGCCGTGAGGAGGGCTCAGGTGGCCCCCTGAGCATCTGCCCACTGGGAAATTTCCCTGTAAGGTCTATGGCCAATCCACCACTGTTTATGGGTACACAGACACTCTGCCTACCCTGACTTTGGCTTGTTTCCTGACTATAAGCATTGCCTGTTCCCTTGGTGCTTTGTATCAGTGTCTCTGACTCTCGTGGGTCACCTGCCAACTAACTACTATTCCAAGAGGTAGCAGTGTGGTGACTCCCTGCAGCGAAGTCCAGCTCTCTGTACAGAGGTTAAAGGGTGAATATCAGGGGACCACCTGATAATGGAAGACCAGTTATTTGACAGTGGTTCCACAACCATTGTCTATTTTATATATATATAAATATATATATATATATATATATATATATATATATATATATATATACACACACAGTCATGGCCAAAAGTTTTGAGAATGATACAAATATTAATTTTTACAAAGTCTACTGCTTCAGTTTTTATAATGGCAATTTGCATATACTCCAGAATGTTATAAAGTGTGATCAGCTTAACAGCAATTACTTGCAAAGTCAATATTTGCCTAGAAAATGAACTTTATCCCCCAAAACACATTTCAACATCATTGCAGCCCTGCCTTAAAAGGACCAGCTAACATCGTTTCAGTGATTGCTCCATTAACACAGGTGTGGGTGTTGATGAGGACAGGGCTGGAGATCAATCTGTCATGATTAAGTAAGAATGACACCACTGGACACTTTAAAAGGAGGCTGGTGCTTGGCATCATTGTTTCTCTTCTGTTAACCATGGTTATCTCTAAAGAAACACGTGCAGTCATCATTGCACTGCACAAAAATGGCCTAACAGGGAAGAGTATCGCAGCTAGAAAGATTGCACCTCAGTCAACAATCTATCGCATCATCAAGAACTTCAAGGAGAGAGGTTCCATTGTTGCCAAAAAGGCTCCAGGGCGCCCAAGAAAGACCAGCAAGCGCCAGGACCGTCTCTTAAAAGTGTTTCAGCTGCGGGATCAGGCTACCAGCAGTGCAGAGCTTGCTCAGGAATGGCAGCAGGCAGGTGTGAGTGCATATGCACGCACTGTGAGGAGGAGACTCTTGGAGCAAGGCCTGGTCTCAAGGAGGGCAGCAAAGAAGCCACTTCTCTCCAGAAAAAACATCAGGGACAGACTGATATTCTGCAAAAGGTACAGGGAGTGGACTGCTGAGGACTGGGGTAAAGTCAGTTTCTCTGATGAATCCCCTTTTTGATTGTTTGGGACATCTGGAAAACAACTTATTCGGAGAACCATTCATGTGTGGGGTTGCTTCTCAGCCAAGGGAATCGGCTCTCTCACAGTCTTGCCTAAAAACACAGCCATGAATAAAGAATGGTACCAGAATGTCCTCCGAGAGCAACTTCTCCCAACCGTCCAAGAGCAGTTTGGCAATCAACAATGCCTTTTCCAGCATGATGGAGCACCTTGCCATAAAGTAAAGGTGATAACTAAATGGCTCAGGGAACAAAACAGAGATTTGGGGTCCATGGCCTGGAAACTCCCCAGATCTTAATCCCATTGAGAACTTGTGGTCAATCATCAAGAGACGGGTGGACAAACAAAAACCTACAAATTCTGACAAAATGCAAGCATTGATTGTGCAAGAATGGACTGCTATCAGTCAGGATTTGGTCCAGAAGTTGATTGAGAGCATGCCAGGGAGAATTGCAGAGGTCCTGAAGAAGAAGGGTCAACACTGCAAATATTGACTTGCTGCATTAACTCATTCTAACTGTCAATATAAGCTTTTGTTACTCATAATTAGAGATGAGCGAGCACTAAAATGCTCGGGTGCTCATTATTCGAGTCGAACTTTTCCCGATGCTCGGGTGCTCGTTTCGAGTAACGAACCCCATTGAAGTCAATGGGAGACTCGAGCATTTTTTGCAGGGGACCAAGGCTCTGCCTAGGGAAGGCTGGGTGAAAACCTGGAAACCTCAGAAAATGATGGAAACACCACGGAAATGGACAGGAAAAAGCAGGGGCAGCATGCATGGATGCCTCTGAGGCTGCTCAATCCTACCATTTCCCCTAAATTCTCAGGCAAAAGCCTGGTGGTTATCCTCATGGCAATTGTGCTCACCCAGACCAAGAAAGGCAATGCAAATACCCATCACATGTTAGGGAAGCACCCAACTAGGTGCAACGAAGGTCCATCACCGCCTGCAGGTGACACCACTGCTCATGCTGGCACTGCAGCTAAAATCAAGTTTAGTATCTGTTCTTATCAGTTGCTGTGGCTGTTGGATGTATAGTGGTGAGCATAGCTGCTTCCCAAGCATCCAAAAAATAAATCAGTACAATATCTAATACGTCCCCCTACCCGGGTAAAT
>ONZH01013624.1:0-30619 GCA_900303285.1 Rhinella marina
GGGCGGGGGTGGAGGTAGGCCGTCTCTGTTTGCGACCCCGTCCCCGCTTCCACTACATTCACCCAGTGTGCCGTCAAAGAGATGTAGCGTCCCTGGCCGCAAGCGCTTGTCCACGAGTCGGTGGTCAAGTGGACCTTTGCGCTGACTGCGTACCTCAGGGCCCGCCTGATGTTACGCGACACGTGCTGGTGCAGGGCGGGGACGGCACTCCGGGAAAAGTAGTGGCGGCTAGGGACGGAATAGCGAGGTGCGGCAGCCGCCATCAGGTCGCGGAAGGCCTGCGTCTCCACAAGCCTAAACGGCAACATCTCCAGGGCCAGCAGTTTGGAGATGTGGCAGTTTAAGGCTTGGGCTTGGGGGTGACTCGAGGCGTACTTCCGCCTGCGGTCGAACGCCTGCGAGATGGACAGTTGATGGGACGAGGAGTGTGAAGGTGCAGGCGAAGAGGCGGGGGAAGGGGAGGCTGAAGGAGAAGGCCCCAAAGTAGCCGAGGCAGAGGCAGATGTGGAGGTGTCCTGGCTGGAGGTCTGGACCGCAGTGGCAGCACACAACAAAGGGGAAGAGGCAGTGGCAGCAGGACCGGGCGCAGGTTGTATTGCGTTTGCTCTCTCCCACTCAGCCCAGTGCTTGACTTCCAAGTGACGCCGCATGCCTGAGGTGGTCAGATTGCTCTTCTCAGAGCCCCTACTCAGTTTTGAGTGGCAGAGTGTGCAAACCGCGCTCAGTTTGTCATCCGCACAAACATTAAAAAATCTCCACACCACAGAAGTACGAGGCCTCGATGGGGGAGCTTCGCGCGACTGCCCGCTGCCGGGAACAGCTTCGGCCGTGCTGGCTGTGGCCTCACTACTCTGTCTGGACTGTCCTCTGCCTCTGGACATCCCTCTGCCTGTGGACATCCCTCTGCCTCTGGACATCCCTCTGCCTCTGGACATCCCTCTGCCTGTGGACATCCCTCTGCCTGTGGACATCCCTCTGCCTCTTGCTGCCTTTTTCGGTGCTGCGCAGACCACCACCTCTCCACTGCTTTCCCCGCTGGACATCACCCCTGGCCAAGTGGGGTCGGTCATTTCGTCATCCACCACCTCCTCTTCCTCACTCTGCTCCTCCTCCTGCCCACTGGACATTCCAACAGCCTCCCTTGATGGCAACTGCGTCTCATCATCATCATCGCTCATGATAACAGATGCTGGTTCAGGGTCCACATCAGCAGGAGATGGCGAAAACTCAAGTGTTTGGGCATCACTACAAACAAATTCCTCTGCTAGCTCCTGGGATTCTTCCGGCACATCTGAAAAAGGACCCGAAAAGAGCTCCTGGGAGGGGTCAAGGGTGGGATGACTCTGTTGGCCAGGTGTGGAGGAAGGAGGGTCAGAGTGAGACTGTGTGGATGACTGGCTGGTGGACAACTGTGTGGAAGCGCTATCGGCTATCCATTGCACCACCTGTTCAACCTGCTCAGGCCTCAACAGCGGTGTAACTCGCCCCCTGCTTAACTGTCCCATAAAGGCAGGGATTCTGGATAAGTGGGATCCTGGCTGACCCTCACCAGCACGCATTGTATCCCCACTGGCTTCAACAAGGCCACCAACAGCATTTCCGCGCCCCCGTCCTCGTCCACGTCCGATTCCGCTAGCCCCCCTCCGCATTTTATTTTTTTTTGGTTGCAAATACAATATTTGGGTATATAATTAGGTATGTGAAATAATTTAGCAAGAGAACGCACAGTACAGTGGCCAATTAAAAGGCCTAGATATTGTATATTTCAAGGTACACAGCCGTGTAGTAACTGAACAGACGGTGGGTATTTACACCAGGTATGTGAAATAATTTAGCAAGAGAACGCACAGTACAGTGGCCAATTAAAGGCCTAGATATTGTATATTTCAAGGTACACAGCCGTGTAGTAACTGAACAGACGGTGGGTATTTACACCAGGTATGTGAAATAATTTAGCAAGAGAACGCACAGTACAGTGGCCAATTAAAAGGCCTAGATATTGTATATTTCAAGGTACACAGCCGTGTAGTAACTGAACAGACGGTGGGTATTTACACCAGGTATGTGAAATAATTTAGCAAGAGAACGCACAGTACAGTGGCCAATTAAAAGGCCTAGATATTGTATATTTCAAGGTACACAGCCGTGTAGTAACTGAACAGACGGTGGGTATTTACACCAGGTATGTGAAATAATTTAGCAAGAGAACGCACAGTACAGTGGCCAATTAAAAGGCCTAGATATTGTATATTTCAAGGTACACAGCCGTGTAGTAACTGAACAGACGGTGGGTATTTACACCAGGTATGTGAAATAATTTAGCAAGAGAACGCACAGTACAGTGGCCAATTAAAAGGCCTAGATATTGTATATTTCAAGGTACACAGCCGTGTAGTAACTGAACAGACGGTGGGTATTTACACCAGGTATGTGAAATAATTTAGCAAGAGAACGCACAGTACAGTGGCCAATTAAAAGGCCTAGATATTGTATATTTCAAGGTACACAGCCGTGTAGTAACTGAACAGACGGTGGGTATTTACACCAGGTATGTGAAATAATTTAGCAAGAGAACGCACAGTACAGTGGCCAATTAAAAGGCCTAGATATTGTATATTTCAAGGTACACAGCCGTGTAGTAACTGAACAGACGGTGGGTATTTACACCAGGTATGTGAAATAATTTAGCAAGAGAACGCACAGTACAGTGGCCAATTAAAAGGCCTAGATATTGTATATTTCAAGGTACACAGCCGTGTAGTAACTGAACAGACGGTGGGTATTTACACCAGGTATGTGAAATAATTTAGCAAGAGAACGCACAGTACAGTGGCCAATTAAAAGGCCTAGATATTGTATATTTCAAGGTACACAGCCGTGTAGTAACTGAACAGACGGTGGGTATTTACACCAGGTATGTGAAATAATTTAGCAAGAGAACGCACAGTACAGTGGCCAATTAAAAGGCCTAGATATTGTATATTTCAAGGTACACAGCCGTGTAGTAACTGAACAGACGGTGGGTATTTACACCAGGTATGTGAAATAATTTAGCAAGAGAACGCACAGTACAGTGGCCAATTAAAAGGCCTAGATATTGTATATTTCAAGGTACACAGCCGTGTAGTAACTGAACAGACGGTGGGTATTTACACCAGGTATGTGAAATAATTTAGCAAGAGAACGCACAGTACAGTGGCCAATTAAAAGGCCTAGATATTGTATATTTCAAGGTACACAGCCGTGTAGTAACTGAACAGACGGTGGGTATTTACACCAGGTATGTGAAATAATTTAGCAAGAGAACGCACAGTACAGTGGCCAATTAAAAGGCCTAGATATTGTATATTTCAAGGTACACAGCCGTGTAGTAACTGAACAGACGGTGGGTATTTACACCAGGTATGTGAAATAATTTAGCAAGAGAACGCACAGTACAGTGGCCAATTAAAAGGCCTAGATATTGTATATTTCAAGGTACACAGCCGTGTAGTAACTGAACAGACGGTGGGTATTTACACCAGGTATGTGAAATAATTTAGCAAGAGAACGCACAGTACAGTGGCCAATTAAAAGGCCTAGATATTGTATATTTCAAGGTACACAGCCGTGTAGTAACTGAACAGACGGTGGGTATTTACACCAGGTATGTGAAATAATTTAGCAAGAGAACGCACAGTACAGTGGCCAATTAAAAGGCCTAGATATTGTATATTTCAAGGTACACAGCCGTGTAGTAACTGAACAGACGGTGGGTATTTACACCAGGTATGTGAAATAATTTAGCAAGAGAACGCACAGTACAGTGGCCAATTAAAAGGCCTAGATATTGTATATTTCAAGGTACACAGCCGTGTAGTAACTGAACAGACGGTGGGTATTTACACCAGGTATGTGAAATAATTTAGCAAGAGAACGCACAGTACAGTGGCCAATTAAAAGGCCTAGATATTGTATATTTCAAGGTACACAGCCGTGTAGTAACTGAACAGACGGTGGGTATTTACACCAGGTATGTGAAATAATTTAGCAAGAGAACGCACAGTACAGTGGCCAATTAAATGGCCTAGATATTGTATATTTCAAGGTACACAGCCGTGTAGTAACTGAACAGACGGTGGGTATTTACACCAGGTATGTGAAATAATTTAGCAAGAGAACGCACAGTACAGTGGCCAATTAAATGGCCTAGATATTGTATATTTCAAGGTACACAGCCGTGTAGTAACTGAACAGACGGTGGGTATTTACACCAGGTATGTGAAATAATTTAGCAAGAGAACGCACAGTACAGTGGCCAATTAAAAGGCCTAGATATTGTATATTTCAAGGTACACAGCCGTGTAGTAACTGAACAGACGGTGGGTATTTACACCAGGTATGTGAAATAATTTAGCAAGAGAACGCACAGTACAGTGGCCAATTAAAAGGCCTAGATATTGTATATTTCAAGGTACACAGCCGTGTACTAACTGAACAGACGGTGGGTATTTACACCAGGTATGTGAAATAATTTAGCAAGAGAACGCACAGTACAGTGGCCAATTAAAAGGCCTAGATATTGTATATTTCAAGGTACACAGCCGTGTAGTAACTGAACAGACGGTGGGTATTTACACCAGGTATGTGAAATAATTTAGCAAGAGAACGCACAGTACAGTGGCCAATTAAAAGGCCTAGATATTGTATATTTCAAGGTACACAGCCGTGTAGTAACTGAACAGACGGTGGGTATTTACACCAGGTATGTGAAATAATTTAGCAAGAGAACGCACAGTACAGTGGCCAATTAAAAGGCCTAGATATTGTATATTTCAAGGTACACAGCCGTGTAGTAACTGAACAGACGGTGGGTATTTACACCAGGTATGTGAAATAATTTAGCAAGAGAACGCACAGTACAGTGGCCAATTAAAAGGCCTAGATATTGTATATTTCAAGGTACACAGCCGTGTAGTAACTGAACAGACGGTGGGTATTTACACCAGGTATGTGAAATAATTTAGCAAGAGAACGCACAGTACAGTGGCCAATTAAATGGCCTAGATATTGTATATTTCAAGGTACACAGCCGTGTACTAACTGAACAGACGGTGGGTATTTACACCAGGTATGTGAAATAATTTAGCAAGAGAACGCACAGTACAGTGGCCAATTAAAAGGCCTAGATATTGTATATTTCAAGGTACACAGCCGTGTACTAACTGAACAGACGGTGGGTATTTACACCAGGTATGTGAAATAATTTAGCAAGAGAACGCACAGTACAGTGGCCAATTAAATGGCCTAGATATTGTATATTTCAAGGTACACAGCCGTGTACTAACTGAACAGACGGTGGGTATTTACACCTGGTATACAAAAAGGGTATTGCAGGCACACAGAACCCAGAACACTAGAGCCAAATAAACTGTATTTAAAAAAATAAAATAAAATTCACAGCCGTATACTGCCAGATCAGATGGTGCATATACACACTAGTTATATAACAGGGTTTTTCAGCCAAAAAGAACGCTGAACAGTAGTGCCAAATATAGTTTGGTATGTAGCAGAGCACCTAATACACCACTAATGCCTCTCTCTGTCCCTACTCCAGCAGCTATCCCTGAATACGGCAGCCGTTCTCTGTAAAGTGTATCTTGTAGTAAAGCTATCACTGTAGTGCACTATAGTAGCCCTGATAAGGGCTTTTAATCACGCTCCTGCCTGTCCAACTGCTAAAACCTGTCTGTCCCTTCTCCAGCCTCTGTCCCTGACTAAGTTCACGCAGCATATGCGTACGAGCAGGAAGAGCTGAGTTTTTAATATTCGAGGTCACATGGTTTTTCCAGCCAATCCATGTAGACGCTGTTTTCGCGCTGCCAGCGTGCTCAGCGTGCCTGTCATACCCCCCCTGCATGTTGATTGGTGGAAAAAGAGCGCCAGGGAAGGTGGGAGGGGAAACGAATTCTAAGTGCGCCATCGCCGTTATACTCGATTGAAATCGAGTATGCCGAATAGCGTAGTATTCGATCGAATACCGGCTCGATCGAACACTACTCGCTCATCTCTAATAATTACTTCCAGGTCTCCAGGTAACATTCACACATCAATGTTTCCTGTGTAGATAAATAAAATGGAAATGAACCAGCAAGAAAATATATGTAACTGATTAATTGTTATATATAAATTTATGTGAAAGTATAAACAAATCTAATATATAAAGCTCAGTGTATGTGTGTATATCCCCTAAAGGAATCCACACCATCACATTTACAATCACGAAATTTGGCACATCAGGTGTCCGGGAAGGTTTTAGACCGGGTCTCGACTCTCTAGGACGTACCGTTCCTTAGATCTTATGGTAACATTCTGGTGCACCTGTGTAGCCTGAGTCACATGAGTCATTGGTAGGTGGGGCTCATAGTCTCCTCCCTCCTCCCATTGTATGTGTGATTTCACGCTGGAGGTAACTAGGAGTAGGTTGCTGTGTGTCGGCCTATATGCTCCTTCCTCAATTGCCCATACGGCAAGGTAGGTTAGCGTTAGGTCCCAAGCCCCTCTGAGATACCTTGACGTGGTGCTCGGGCTCCGGTATGTTCTTGATATAAGAATATGTTGGCGAAAGTCTCATTTTGACATCAGTGTGAGGGTTTAGACATATATTGTCAATTGCATTACCGCCGCAGTGCACCTTTACTAGTGATTGTTTGTTCCTGAGATATTCCCAAAAAATGCATTAGCCAATAGAAGCTTGGTTATATGACCCTTATCGGCCAATAGAATCTCGCAGGCCCTTACTTTCGACATACAAACAGTTTTACAACAGGTTTCCATAACAACCCAGCCATTTTTCTTCACTGCTGAAGGTCAGCTTTAAAGGGGCTCGGCGCTGTGGATGACACTGTTAAAGGGGTATTCCGGTTACCATAAATATAACTTATGTTTTAGACTAATTCATCATCAATCATTACCTAATATAATGTAAATTTCACATATTTACCGTTCAGTAGTAATAAAAGATGTTTTCTTCCACTGCTATCCACTGTATTTCCTCATAAATTACCATAGCATCGACCTGTGGTTCAGGCCACCCTCAAAAGAAGGACTTAAAAACACCACCCCAGGTCCCGCTAAGCCACGCCCTGACCCTGTCAGGCCACGCCCCATCCTACTCTGCAGCCAATGGGGGTTTTAAAAATGAAGGTAAAAATCAACTTCTGTCAGCTGCAGGGGTGGTAAGGAGGGTGACTTTCTCCCTGCAGCTCATGGTCAGACTGCACAGTGCTGCTGTCTGAGAGTGAGCTGTTTAAAAGGACATACCTGTGTCTATCCAGACCCTGTGCTGGATGGAGTACAGGGAGTCTGAAAGCTGGACTTTCCGGCCTAAAACCAAACCTCTGGCCGCCCTATGGGCAGGCTGCTGTGGAGGTCACAGTTAAAGGGGAGGGTGTTGTGGATGTTACTGTTAAGGGGGCAGGCTGCTGTGGAGGTAACTGTTAAAGGGGCTGGCACTGTGGAGGTCACTATTAATGGAGGAGGGGACTGTGGAGGCCACTATTAAAGGGGCAGCGAGGTACTGTGAGGTCACTGTTAAGGGTGCAGGGTACTGTGAGGTCACTGTTAAAAGGGCAGTCACTGTGGAGGTCTCTGTTATGGGGGACAGGAATAGTGGAGGTCAGTTAAGGGGACTGTAACCTATGGTCAGTGTTAAGGGATGGGTGCTGTAGAGGTCACTGTTAAAGGAGCGGGCTCCTGTGAAAGTCACAGTGAAGGGGCTAAGGTGCTGTGGAACTCACTGTTAAAGGGGCAGGCTGCTGTGAAGGTCAAAGTAAAGGGGGTGGGCCACTATGGAGGTCCCATTTTAAGAAGATAGGGCACTGTAGGGGGGGTCAGTGTTAAGGGGTGGGGGCTGTAGAGGTCACTGTTAAAGAGGCAGGGTGCTGTAAATGTCACTGTCGATATCTTTTAATGACGCACACAAACATTAAATGAAATAGATGAAATATACCTGGTCGAAGCCTGGTGCTTCAGCTAGTCTACTAAAGGAATCCACACCATCGCATTTATAATCATAAAATTTGGCACAGAGGTACATCAGGTGTCAGGGAAGGTTTTAGACTGGGTCTCAGCTCCCTAGCACATACTGTCCCTGAAATATTCCCAAAAAATGCAAATATGGCATCATCATATGACCTACATTAGCCAATAGAAGCCTGCAGGTCTTTCTCCTCATATGCCAACTGCCATACACAGTCACATGACCCTTATCAGCCAATAGAAGCTCGCAGGCCCTTAGTCTCCACAAACACACATTTGTACACCAGGTTTCCATAACAACCCAAGAATTTTTCTTCACTGCTGTAGGTCAGCTTTAATGGAGCAGGGTACTGTGGATGACACTGTTAAGGGACCGGAGTGCCGTGGAGGTTACAGTTAAGGGGGAAGGCTGCTGTGGAGGTCACAGATAATGGGACAGTCCGCTATGGAGGTCAGTGTTAAGGGCTAGATTGCTGAAGAAACCACTGTTAAGGGGGCGGGGTGTTGTCTAAATCACTGGTAAGGAGATGGGGTACTGTGGAGGTCACAAATAAACGGGCAGCTGCTGTGAAGGTCATTGTTAAAGGGGCGGTCTGCTGTGGAGGTCACTGTTAAGGGGGCAGGATGATGTGAAGGTCACTGTTAAAGGGGCGGGAGCTGTGGAGGTCTCTGTTAAGGGGACAGGGAACGGTGGATGTCACATTTAAGGGGATGGTCCGCTATGGAGGTCAATGTTAAGGGGTGGGTTGCTGTAGAGGTCACTGTTAAGAAAGCGGGGTGTTGTGAAGGTCACATTTTAAGGGAACGGAGCTCTGTGGCGGTCACTGTTAAGGGGGTGGGTTATTGTGGAAATCATTGTTAGGAGACGGGGTACTATGGAGGTCACAAATAAAGGGCCAGTCACTGTGGAGGTCACTGTTAAATGGGCAGGCGCTGTGGAGGTTACTGTTAAAGGGGCAGGGGACTGTGGAGGACACTATTAAAGTGACAGCTGCTGTTGAGGTCACTGTTAAGGAGGCGGGTTATTTTGAAAATCACTGTTAAGGAAAAGGGGTGCTGGGGAGGTAACTACTAAATGGGCGGCCACTGTGGAGGTCACAGTTAAAGGGGAGGATGCTGTGGATGTTACATTTAAAGGGGCAGGCCACTGTGGAGGTCTCTGTTAAAGGGGCAGGCACTGTGGAGATCACTGTTAAGGAGGAGGGGACTGTGGAGGCCACTATTAAAGGGACAGTGGGGTACTGGGAGGTCACTGTTAAGGGAGCAGGGTACAGTAGAGGTCACATTTAAGGGAATCAAGGTACTGTGGCAGTCACTGTTAAAGGGGCAGTTGCTGTGAAGGTCTCTGTTAAGGGAGCTGGGAATGTTGGAGGTCACAGTTAAGGGGACTGTAGCTTATGGTCAATGTTAAGGGGCGGGTGCTGTAGAAGTCACTGTTATGGGGTGGGCCCTTGTGGAGGTCACTGTCAAGGGGGTGTAATGTTCTGGAATTTACTGTTAAAGGGGCAGGCTGCTATGAAGGTCAAAGTTAAGCGGGTGAGCTGCTGTGGAGGTCCCATTTTAAGGAGGCGGGGCATTGTGGGGGTCAGTGTTAAGGGTTGGGGGGGGTTTGGAGGTCACTGTTAAGGGGGAAGGGTACTGTAGATGTCATTGTTATAGGGGATACTGTCAATCTTTTAACAACACACACAAACATTAAATAAAATAGGTGAAATATACCTGTGCGAAGCTGGGTCCTTCTGCTAGTAATAAACAGAAATTACATAAACCACAGGGGAATGGATATAGAACACTAACATAAAATGATTATAAAAATAAATTAAATAAAAAGGGGATTAGTAAACCTGGTTAATACCCCTAATTAGTTAATGCTTGATGACTGTTAGTGGATGAGTAACACTATTAATGTAAATACCTTAACAGACCACTAGATGGCACCTGAATCCTGAAAAAAAAGAAAGAAATGGAATTCATTATTTTTATTGTTTGTTTTTTCATAATTTGCTCACTCCAAGAATCACTTTCAGCTTATGGTTCCTGCCATGCCCCTATCTCTGTTTTAGGTGCAAACTACCACCTATTTAAACTGTCTGTTACATGCACTTATATGTTGATTTTATCTAAAGAAGGGGCCCTGAAACTTATTATATTGTCAATAATAAAGTGACTCTAATTCACTTACATGCCTCAAACTACTTCCACTGATATGGGCAGCAGTTCTTCTTTTCTGTCTTCTGACCTACATTTTCTACTGGCTTGACGAGCGAACAGTAAGGCCCCATTCACACGACCGTATGAATGGGGCCGTATCTATCCGCAAAAATGCGGGAATAGAAGCGGCCCCATTCACCTCTATGGGGCTGGGAGCCACGGCACGGAGCTAGCTAGCTCCGTGCCGCAGCTCTTTTGAAGCATGTCCTATACTTGTCTGTGCGCACGGACAAGTATAGGCATTTTCAATGGGGCCGCACAGCATGTGTTCCGAGCTCTGCGGAACACACGCCGGGCGGCCCCCGTATATTTGCGGGTCTGCAGTAATGCGGACCTGCAAATATACGGTCGTGTTCATGGGGCCTACCTCGTAGTGGACAACTTTGCTATGCATGTGGGGTGTTGTGCTCCTAGCACAACCCAACCAGGTGAGCCCTTCTGTCACTGTGTTTTTATACCCTATCATGACAATACTCTCTGTGTGCACTTCTCATTTATATTATAGTAACACAAGAGCAGAGAGACAGGTTCCATGAAGTGTGGGTGTGCACACAGATCATCCAGATATGCATCATACTCATGAAAGTAAACTAAGATCTTCCTGATGCTTCATTTTTTGTCATGTTTTTTAATGCTCAGCAATCCAGATATGACACTGAACTGAGCCTCTGTAATCAGACTTTTGTTTGCTATTTAATGCATGTAGAGAATTGTGGAACAGAAGTCTTATCAGACCAGTATTGGCAGACTGACATATAAGGGACATGTTCCCTGCTATGGAGACAACAGCAAATAGCAGTGCAGCAAAAAAGGGGAACAACACAGGAAAAATGTACCTGGCAGCAGTAAGATTGGGCTCTTCTGGCACTGAATTGTTAGCCAAAGAGGACCCAACACAACCACTTTAATGCCTACCACTTCTATTCCTGGTCTCTGGTAGCCAAGTAAAGAAGTGATACCTAACCTGAGAGTAATTTAACATGAAGGACTTGTGTCTTATGAGTATTTCAACCTATGTTGCTATAAACAATGTATGAATTTCTAGGTAAGCTGCAAACAAGAAGATATAAAAGAGGACAGTGAAAGAATAATCTTCATCTATAAGTTATTTGTGTAAGAGTCTGCCATTTATAGATCTGAATAGTATTTAGTGAAAATACAGTGATTTTAGTTATCTCAGTAATGAAATGCTTATTGAGCTAGTTTATCAAAGAGAGCCTTGCATCAAACTTTCAGTTTTCCTGGCCAATATCTATACTAATCTAATATAGTGATTTCCATTTTGAGATCATGTAGTATCGTATTGAAAATAAGCAGAATATTCGTTGCAGAAATACAAATCAAAGGTATAAAAATAGCTGTAGATATGGTACTCTAAGGGATTTCACCAGTACGTCTGTAGAAGAATGTGCCCTACATGGCTGAATGAAATAACATATCATGCAAAGTCTTCATTACATGTTCAGAAAGTAAGAAAAGACCCACAGGCAAAGCAGTACAACATTTCCTGGTGGGATGTAATTTAGTTTTCTCAGAAAAATGTGCCTTCCTTTCTTATTGACATCATGAGCATACAGCACCATCCAGTGGACCAACAGTGATTTTACTTACAAGGTAGAGATAGAGCAGTTCTAAACTTGACTATAACATGTCACAGCATGATATCATGTCACAAAGCCATTGAAAATGTCAATTAAAATTTTCTTGCAATTTTTTACTTAACCCACTTACTAAATCAAGATGAGGATTTCCATATTTGTAAATATACTGTATCTTTCTGTCTCTCTTTCCCCTATTTGTATGTCTATTTATCTATCTATAAAGCCTTCAGATCCTTTCACTTTTTCACATTTTGTTATGTTGTAGCCTTATGCTAAAATTAAAATAAAAATCAAGTTTCCCCCCCATCAATCAGCACTCAATGTGCCATAACGAGACTGTGAAAACAGAATGTTAGGAATTTGTTTCAATTTATTATAAGGGAAAAACTGAAAATTTTCCTGGACATAAGTATTCAGAGTTCAGACCCTTTGCTATAGCACTTGACGTTTAGTTCTATGGGTCTTTCATTTCTGTTGATTATCCTTGAGATGTTTCTACACCTTGATTGGAATCCACCTGTGGTAAATTCAGTTTATTGGACTTGAGTTGAGAAGACACATCACTAGAGATGAGCGAACGTGCTCGGTACGAGCACTGTAGCGCTCGTCTCCACTGCGAAAGAATGCCCGCAGGCATTGCGAATCCGTCCTCGCCCGGCTGAAAGTCAATGGGGATGGATCGATTTGGTATGACACTCATACCAAACGGATCCGTCCCCACTGACTTTCAGTCGGGTGAGGAGGATGGATCCGTTTGGTATGAGTGTCATACCAAACTGATCCATCCCCATTCACTTACATGCAGCTGAGGACGGACCCGCAATGCCTGCGGGCATTGCGCAGAGGAGCCGAGCGCTACAGTGCTCGTAACGAGCACTGCTCGCTCATCTCTACACACCACTTTCTATATAAGGTCTCACAGATGAGACAATGCATATCAGAGCAAAAACCAAGCCATGAGGAGGAAAGAACTGTCATTGGACTCAAAGACGGATTGTGTGGAGGCACAGATCTGGAGTAGAGTATAAAACAAATTCTACTATACTGAAAATTCCCAAGAGGCAGGAGACGGAGATGCTATGTGTACTACTCAAACATAGTTAACCCTTTCGGTACCGGAGGTTTTTTCGGCTTTGCGTTTTCGTTTGGGGTTCCCTGCCTTCAAACAGCCATAACTGTTTTATTTTTCTGTTCACATAGCTGTATGAGGGCTTGTTTTTTGTGGGACAAGTTGTACTTTCCAACGCCATCATTTAATATTGCATATGGTGTAGTGGGAAGAAAGAAAAAAATTTGGGTGAAATTGCAAAAAAAACACTATTCCGCTACAGTTCTACGGGTTTTTTATTTACAGCTTTCGATGTTCATTAAAACTGACCAGTTACTTTCATTCTAATGGTCAGTACGAATCTGGCGATACCTAATATGTATAGTTTTTCCTGCGTTTTGATAGTGATAACATAATTATAAAGTTGGACTTTTTTTTTCACATCTTGACCCCTATAACTTTTTGGTATTTATGTGTACGGAGCTGTATGGGGGCTCATTTTTTGCGGGGCGATCTGAAGTTTTTATTGATACCATTCTGGGGTGTGTATGACTTTTTGATCACTTTTAATCGCCATTTTGACGCTTTTTTCCGCCACACAATTTGCCGTATTGGAATTTCTTTTTTATATTTTAAGAGTACTGGCGTTTTTGGTCACGGTGATACCCATGATGTCAATATTTATTGTTATTTAGATATTTATTTTTTAATTATACGGAAAGGGGGATGATTTCAACTTTTATATTTTTTTTATTTTTTATATATTTTTTAACATTTTTTAATTTTTTTGTGATTATTTTAAAGCTCAAATATAAGCAAATAGATAGTGTTTTTTTATTTTTTTATGAGCAATCAGGGCTTTTTAATTTTGAATTAATAACCGAATTTGCTCATTTCTTATCCTAGCCTGCCATCTAGTGGCCAGAATAAGAATTGCACTTTGAAAGTTGTAAACCTCATCAACGATGTTTACAGCTTTCAGATCATGTACAGACACCCCATTTGACCACATGGGGCGTCTGTACACCACCCGGAAGCGTACGCTTCTGGGTTTTTGCGCTACTAGATGCCGTGATCTCATGTGATCATGGCATCTAATTGCTGAAGAGTAAAACCGCCGATGGTGGTAAGTACCCGCAAGTCTCTGCTGTTAGAAACAGAAGAGACTTGCCGGCCATGACGCCCGCCGCACGTGCGAGCGGGCGCCATGTGTCCGCATCGCCCCAGCGCCGTACATGTACGGCGCTGGGAGTCTAAGGGTTAAACACAGCACAGGTATGCTACAACATTGTTTCACCCAGGCTTTGGCTACTCTTCTCATTGCTATGGCTGTCTACCTTCAAATTCAACCACACCTTCCACCCTCTGTCACTTCTCTCTGCATCAGTTCCTCCCTCCTTTCCTCACCCTTGTTCAGTTCACATACATTTTATACAGGCTGAGGTAGCAGGTGAAGCACATATAGTTTTACCCTGACACAGCATGGCGGTGACAACAGAGTGACCAAGTTAGACTGAGGTAGCAGGTGAAGCATATAAAATTAACCCTTACACAGCATGGCGGTGACACTACCAATGCCTTGGTCAGACTGAAATTACAGTCAAATGGCTGTAGGTGAGCCTCCCAAAAAATTGTTTTAAAGTGTTTGAAGTTGACGCTCCTAAAAAATTGTTTTTGAGGGTCTGTAGTTGACGCTCGTTAAAAATTGATGCATGGCGGTGACAACAGAGTGACCAAGTGAGACTGAGGTAGCAGGTGAAGCACATAAAATTTTACCCTTACACAGCATGGCAGTGACAACAGAGTAACCAAGTGAGACTGAGGTAGCAGGTACAGCACATAAAATTTTACCCTGACACAGCATGGCGGTGAACCCAGAGTGACCAAGTTAGACTGAGGTAGCAGGTGAACCACCCAAAACTTAACCCTGACACAGCATGGCGGTGAACCCAGAGTGACCAAGTTAGACAGAGGTAGCAGGTGAAGCACATAAAATTTTACCCTGACACAGCATGGTGGTGACAACAGAGTGACCAAGTGAGACTGAGGTAGCAGGTTAAGCACATAAAATTTTACCCTGTCACAGCATGGCGGTGAACCCAGAGTGACCAAGTTAGACAGAGGTAGCAGGTGAAGCACATAAAATTTTACCCTGACACAGCATGGCGGTGACAACAGAGTGACCAAGTGAGACTGAGGTAGCAGGTAAAGCACATAAAATTTTACCCTGACACAGCATGTCGGTGACAACAGAGTGACCAAGTGAGACTGAGGTAGCAGGTGAACCACCCAAAAATTTACCCTGACACAGCATGGCGGTGACAACTAAGTGACCAAGTGAGACTGAGGTAGCAGGTGAACGACCCAAAAATTTACCCTGACACAGCATGGCGGTGACAACTAAGTGACCAAGTGAGACTGAGGTAGCAGGTGAACCACCTAAAAATTTACCCTGACACAGCATGGCGGTGAACCCAGAGTGACCAAGTTAGACTGAGGTAGCAGGTGAAGCACATAAAATCTTACCCTGACACAGCATGGCGGTGACAACAGAGTGACCAAGTGAGACTGAGGTAGCAGGTGAAGCACATAAAATTTTACCCTTACACAGCATGGCAGTGACAACAGAGTAACCAAGTGAGACTGAGGTAGCAGGTAAAGCACATAAAATTTTACCCTGACACAGCATGGCGGTGAACCCAGAGTGACCAAGTTAGACTGAGGTAGCAGGTGAACCACCCAAAACTTAACCCTGATGCAGCATGGCGGTGAAGGCCCCAGAGTGGACCAAGTTAGACTGAAGTAGCAGGTGAAGCACATGACATTTTACCCTGACACAGCATGGCGGTGAACCAGAGTGACCAAGTTAGACTGAGGTTAGCAGGTGAAGCACATAAGAATTTTACCGCTGACACAGCATGGCGGTGACAACAGAGTGACCAAGTGAGACTGAGGTAGCAGGATAAAGCACCCTAAAAATTTTCCCCTAGACACAGCCATGCGCGGTGACACAGAGTGACCAAAGTGAGACCGAGGTAAGGCAGGTAAAAGCACATAAAATTTACCCATGACACTCGCATGGTGGGACAACAGAGTGGACCAAGTGAGACTTGAGGTAGCAGGTGAAGCACATAAAGTTTTACCCTGACACAGCATGGTGGTGACAACAGAGTGACCAAGTGAGACTGAGGTAGCAGGTGAAGCACATAAAATTTACCCTGACACAGCATGGTGGTGACAACAGAGTGACCAAGTGAGACTGAGGTAGCAGGTGAAGCACATAAAGTTTTACCCTGACACAGCATGGTGGTGACAACAGAGTGACCAAGTGAGACTGAGGTAGCAGGTGAAGCATATAAAATGTTACCCTGACACAGCATGGCGGTGAACCCAGAGTGACCAAGTTAGACTGAGGTAGCAGGTGAACCACCCAAAACTTAACCCTGACACAGCATGGCGGTGAACCCAGAGTGACCAAGTTAGATTGAAGTAGCAGGTGACGCACATGACATTTTACCCTGACACAGCATAGCGGTGAACCCAGAGTGACCAAGTTAGACAGAGGTAGCAGGTGAAGCACATAAAATTTAACCCTGACACAGCATGGTGGTGACAACAGAGTGACCAAGTGAGACTGAGGTAGCAGATTAAGCACATAAAATTTTACCCTGACACAGCATGGCGGTGAACCCAGAGTGACCAAGTTAGACTGAGGTAGCAGGTGAAGCACATAAAATTTTACCCTGACACAGCATGGCGGTGACAACAGAGTGACCAAGTGAGACTGAGGTAGCAGGTGAACCACCTAAAAATTTACCCTGACACAGCATGGCGGTGAACCCAGAGTGACCAAGTTAGACTGAGGTAGCAGGTGAAGCACATACAATTTTACCCTGACACAGCATGGTGGTGACAACAGAGTGACCAAGTGAGACTGAGGTAGCAGGTGAACCACCCAAAAATTAACCCTGACACAGCATGGCGGTGACACTACCAATGCCTTGGTCAGACTGAGATTACAGTCAAATGGCTGTAGGTGAGCCTCCCAAAAAATTGTTTTAAAGTGTTTGAAGTTGCTCCTAAAACATTTTTTTGAGTGTCTGTAATTGACCCTCCTAAAAAATTGTTTTTTGAGGTTCTGTAGTTGACCCTCCTAAAACATTGTTTTTGAGTGTCTGTAGTTGACCCTCCTAAAACATTGTTTTTGAGTGTCTGTAGTTGACGCTTGTAAAATATTGATTGGAGAGTGTGCCTGTAGGTGGCCCTCTGTAAACATTGTTTGAAAACAGAGCCAGTAGGCCCTCTGAAAAATTGCTTGTTGGCTCAGCGTTTGTGTACAAAGAGGAGGAAGAGGAGGAGAGGAGAGGAATCGGATACATAAACAATCTTCATGTTGAGCTGCTTTCCCCCGGGGGAGATTTGAATTCCGGTGAAATCCAGGCTTTATTCATTTTAATAAGTGTCAGGCTGTCAGCACTGTCTGTTGACAGGCGTGTACGCTTATCAGTGATGATGCCACCAGCTGCACTGAAGACCCGCTCTAACAACACGCTAGCGGCAGGGCAGGCCAGCACCTCCAAGGCGTACAGCGCCAGTTCAGCCCACGTGTCCAGCTTTGATACCCAGTAGTTGTATAGAGCAGAGTGATCAGTCAGGATGTTAATATGGTCAGCTAGGTACTCCCTCACCATCTTTCTGTAAAGCTCACCCCTACTCTGCCTAGACTGGGGACAGGTGACAGTGTCTTGACATAAACTGGCAAAGGCCTTGGAGAGCGTTCCCCTGCCAGTGCTGGACAAGCTGCCTGCTCGCCTCCTCTCCCCCGCTACTTGGCCCACAGAACCACGCCCTCTGCCGCTAGCGGTGTCAGATGGGAAGGATTGTTTCAGCTTGTGCACCAGAGCCTGTTGATATTGATTCACTCTCATACTCCTTTCCTCTACAGGGATGAGAGTGGAAAGGTTCTGCTAGTACCGTGGGTCCAGGAGAGTGAACACCCAGTAATCGGTGTTTGAAAAAATGCTTCTAACGCAAGGGTCACGGGATAGGCAGCCTAACATGAAGTCAGCCATGTACGCATGAGTCCCAACACGCAAGAATTCCCTTTCCTCAGTAGGTATACTCTCCATTTCCTCCTCCTCCAACTCCTCCTCTTCAACCCATACACGCTCAACAGATAAGAAGGAATGAGCATAGGTACCCTCTTCAGTCTCGCCAACAGTCTCCTCCTCCTCCTACTCCTCCAATACGAGCTGAGAAACAGACCTGAGGGTGCTCTGGCTATCAAGCAACGTTTCTTCTTCCCTCATCTCCTGTGACAAGCTTAAAGCCTCTGACTTCATGCTGAGCAGTGAGTTTTTCAGCAGAAAAAGCAGCAGGATGGTGATGCTGATAATGGTGGCATCGCCGCTGACCATCTGCATTGACTCCTCAAAGTGGCTTAACACCTGACAGATATCAGACATCCACGTCCACTCCTCATTGTAGACTTGAGAAAGCTGACTAACCTGACTACCGATTCTCGTGGAAGTTGTCATCTGGAAGTCTACAATGGCTCTGCGGTGCTGGTAAACCCTGGCTAACATGTGTAATGTGGAATTCCATCGCGTGGGCAAGTCGCACAACAGTCGGTGAGCTGGCAGTTATAAGCGCCGTTGCACTGCCCTGAGGGTGGCAGAATCTGTGGTTACGGAAATGCGCATAGATGCATCGCACTTTGGTGAGAAAATCAGACAAATTGGGGTAGGTCTTGAGGAACCGCTGAACCACAAGATTGAACACGTGGGCCAGGCATGGCACATGTGTGAGTCTGCCGAGTTGCAGAGCCGCCACCAGGTTACGCCCGTTGTCACACACAACCATGCCTGGTTTGAGGATCAGCGGCGCCAGCCAAAGATCGGTCTGCGCCGTGATGCCCTGTAACAGCTCTTGGGCGTTGTGCCTCTTGTCACCTAAGCTCAGCAGTTTGAGCACTGCCTGTTGGCGCTTACCCACGGCAGTGCAGCTGCGCCTAGAGCTACCGACTGAAGGTGCAGTGCTCACTGATGGTAATTGAGAGGAGGAGGAGGGGTTGATGGAAGAGGCATAATAAGCTAGAGAAACTGTGACTGAGGCAGGCCCCGAAATCCTCGGTGTGGGCAGCACATGAGCGGCCCCAGGGTCAGACTCGGTCCCAGCCTCCACCAAGTTAACCCAATGTGCCGTCAGGGAGATATTGTGTCCCTGCCCACCAGCACTTGTCCACGTGTCCGTGGTTAGGTGGACCTTCTCAGTAACCGCGTTGGTCAGGGCACGGATGATGTTCTCTAACACGTGCTGGTGTAGGGCTGGGACGGCACATCGGGAAAAATAGTGGCGGCTGAGGACCAAGTACCGAGGGTCAGCTACCACCATCAGGTTGCAGAAAGCCTCAGTCTCCACCAGTCTATAGGGCAGCATCTCCAGGCTCAACAATTTGGAGATGTGGACGTTTAGGGCTTGTGCATGTGGGTGGCTGGAATTGTATTTGCGCTTGCAAATTGTATTTGCGCTTGCGCTCAAATGTCTGCTGCAAAGACAGCTGAACGCTGTGCTGGGACACATTGGTGGAGGTTGTGAAGGATCATGCAGGTGAAGGGGTGGTTGTAGGGCGGGAGGCGCTCGTGCCGGGGTCCTGGGCGGGGGGTTGACTCGCCGAGCCAGCATGTGACACAGGGGAAGGGGCAGAGGTGTGACCCGCAGGAGCTGAACGGCCTTGGTTCCACTGAGTCGGGTGTTTAGCACTCATATGCCTGCGCTTGCTGGTAGTGGTTAGGCTGGTGTGGCTCCCCTGCTGATCCTGGTATGGCACAGGTTGCACACCACAGTCTGGCGGTCATCCTCACTTTCTTTAAAAAACCTCCAGAATTGCGAACATCTAGGCCTCGGCACAGGAGCTTGACTCCGTGAAACAGTTGCTGATCTACCTGCTCTGGCCCTGCTTCTCCCTCTGGCCACCCCACTGCCTCTTCCAACCTGTTCTGGTGCATTCGTTTTAGGGGGAGGAGCATGTAGGAGCGGAAGTGTCGACGCTCCCCTGACCGCATGGATCAACACCTGTGAGAGTCCGGTGTCTCCGTGTCCCCTGTCCAGCCCCAAGCCCTAAGCTGTGGTTGGCGTGAAGGCCTAGGCATACCTGAAGCCCCGGGACTTGAGATTTGTATCGCCCCCGTGCTGCGTGTGGCCTCCGGAATGAGCGTGACGCTGGGGACACATCTTGAGTGAGCCGTTGGGAGTATCGCGTTATCAGGCGGCGCTGCGGCTCGCAAGGAGGAGCGCGCTGAAGAGCTGCATGCTGCTGCCGAGTGGCGGATGGGCGGCCGGGGTGCGAGGCGGATCCGAATGGACCGGAGCTGAGATGGCTACAAATGCGGATGGGTCAAGGGGCTGGTAAAGTATTTATTGCTTGCCTGCTGAAGAAGCTGGTATTTGAATGCGGGGGTCCCTGATTAAATGAAGGTGTGGGATATGGACTGGTCTGACACTGAGTTGAAAGTGCAACTGTTCTGGGGACAAGGAGAATAGAGGAGTACAGGACTAACGTACTAATCCTATTTAACTGGTGGCTATATCAGGGTATTATATTCTGCAAAAAAAAAAAAAAAGGGGGGACCCTTTCAACCTGGATTACACTAACTTCACTAACTTTCATATTGGTATTTAAACACCTCCTTTTGACATGGCTACTAAATTAAAGAAGAAAATAGATAGCCCAGGCAAGGAAGGGAAGGCTAAAATGGATAAATATCTGTTATCCCCTAATGTGACGATTAAAAACAAATCAACAAAAAACGTAGAGGGGAAAAATAAAAAGGATAGCCCAGAATGTTCGGTACTACAAGAATCAGAGGATAATAATCCAAAAGTCTGGGAACAAATCCTTGCTGAAATTCAAAAATGTAACATGGGGGTCGCTGCATTGACTGTACAAATGGATACAATTGGATCTGAAATTAAGACGATTAAAAACGATGTTAAAAAGATAAGAGAAAGATGTAAAGAAACAGAAAGCCGAGTTAGTGGATTAGAAGATGATCTAGTGAAGCTTAAAAAAGGATGTGGAAATTTTGACGACTGATAAGAAAAAAATGGAACATAAATTGGTGGAGCAGGAGGACAGGTCCCGCAGATCTAATATTAAAATAATTGGTTTCCCAGAAGGGGCAGAATCAAATAATGCCACCAAGTTTATTGAGGAATGGTTAAAATCCTACATAGGCGAAAGTAAATTGTCTCCGGTATTTATCATCGAGAGAGCACATAGAGTACCAGGGAAGCTACCACCACCAGGGAACTTTCCGAGACCAATAATAGCAAAGATCCTGAGCTATAGGGAAAGGATGACTATAATTAATAGATCTAGGGATCAAGGACCTATTATGTGGAATGATGCAAAAATCACTGTTTTTCCAGACTTTGCTGTGGAAACACAGAAAAAAAGAGCAACATTTGTTCACGTCAAAAAAAGATTAAGACAGGCTAAATTAAAATATGCTCTTTCCAGCAAAATTGAGAATTGAATGTGATGGAGAAGTTATCTTTTTTACAGATCCAGAAGAAGCTGCTAATTGGCTGGACTCTCAGGGTTATGATTAAAATAGATTTAATGTTGTTATTTGATCCATAGGTGGTCAGGATATGCAATTGTTAGAAACTCGTCGATGGTTAACTTTAATGGGTTACATAGGGGTTGGGGTGGGGAGGGATTGGGGGGGTAGGGGTTGGGGTGGGGGAGGGATTGGGAGGGAGAGAGAGGGTTTTTTTTTTTTTTTTTCTTTCTCCTTTCCCCATAGAAAATAGTGGATGAACACGAAAATACTGGTATGGAACATTAGATGGGTTGGAGGATAAATTGAAAACGGTGAAGATTTTTGAAAATATTAGGAAACATATGCCGGCAATTGTGTGTTTTGTTGAAACTCACCTTACCAAGGAGTCTGTTGACCGTATAAAAAGGGGTTGGTTTAAAGAATATTATCACACATTCCATACGAAATATTCAAGAGGGATTAGTGTTATGATACATAATAAGATAAACTGGGTGTTTATTAATAAGGAGGAGGATGGAGAAGGTAGATATATTATATTACATGGGATTATGGGAAGATTAGAGTGTATTTTAGTTTTTTTGTACATACCACCACCGTATTCATCCACGGTTTTCAGGGATATTATGGGATATTTAGGTAAGAAATATGAGGATTGCTTAACACTAATTTTAGGGGACTTTAATTGTGTGGTTAATGAAGCAAAAGATAGATTTCGAGCATGTGGTTATGTCAATAAAACATGTTATTCACCAGTAGGGAAATTCTGTGAAGAATTTGGCTTTATGGATATTTGGAGAGAAAAGAATCCAGAATCCCAAATATATACATGCTATAACAAAACGAGTAAAACCCTGTCAAGGATAGATTATGTGTTATGTAATTGTAACTTTGTAGATAAAATAGATAAGGTAATTTACTATCCAAGGAATGTTTCAGATCATTCTCTGTTGAAAGTAGAGATAATTAACCCAGTGTTTAGACCTAGACGAGAAATAAACATAAATGCACACTGGTTTGAGGTGCTAGAAAAAGACTCGGAGATTGAGAAGGAAATTAAGATGTTCTTTCAGAATCATTTAGGCTCTACAAACGATAGAGTTGTATGGGATGCCTTTAAAGCTTTTTTTAGAGGATTTATGTTTAATATAATTAATTAAAAAAAAGACAACTCATACAAAAAGAACGAGAGACAGAAGAAAAGTTAAAGGCAGCAGAGGATAGCTATATAAACAATCAAAGTGAGGAAAATAAAATAAGATGGGAAGAACGACAACAAGAATATAGGGACCTCATTAGTGAAAAAGCGAGGAATAAAATCTTTTTTATGAATAAACAGAGGTATTTTCAAGGAGGTACCCCAAATAAATGTTTGATGTCCTTACTGGCTACTAGACAGTCAAAAAAATATATTATGGCAATAAAAAATGAAAATGGACAGATAGTAAATGAAGAGAACAAGATTATTGATGCCTTTCAATCTTATTATTCCAGATTATACCAGTTGGAATTGAGAAAATCGCCAATGGAAATTGATAGATTTCCGAAATTGACGATGAAGATAGAATTGAATTAGGGAAAATGATAGAGGTAGGAGAAATTGAGGAGTCAGTAAAAGGTATGAGGTCAAATTCAGCTCCGGGTGGTGACGGCTTCACAATGGAAATCTATAAAAGATTTGCTAAAGTGCTTGGGCCTATGTTGGGTAGAACCCTGCGTTCGGCATGTGCTGAGGGCAGACTCCCGGACTCAATGGGGAAAGCCAAAATTATTGTATTACCAAAGGTCGGGAAGGACCGATATCATTGCTGTGCACAGATGTGAAGATTCTGGCTAGAATCTTGGCAAATAGGTTGGCAAAAAAAATTGGAAGCCTGATCCACCCGGACCAGTGTGGTTTTGTTCCAGGGCGAGACACTAGGATGAATTTGGTTAGATTGTTTCAGAATGGTCAGCTTGGCTCGCTTGGGGGGGTCCCGCTCCGTCCTGTCATTAGACGCAACAAAGGCGTTTGACAGGATGGAGTGGGATTTCCTTTGGGCGGTAATGAGAATATTTGGACTGGGGGAAGGGTACATAAAGTTGGTTAAGCTGCTGTATGGAGAAGTTTCGGCATCGGTAGTGATTAATGGCAGAGAATCTGCTGCATTTACATTGTCAAGGGGCACTAGACAGGGTTGTCCCCTGTCCCCCCTGTTGTTTGCTCTGGGAATCGAGCCATTGGCCATTATCCTGAGAGCTGATCCTAGGATCAAGGGATTTGGTTGGGGGGGACAGGGGACAAGCTGAGTCTCTATGCAGATGATGTCCTAATGTTTATAGAAAAACCGGAAGAACAGTTGGGGATTATAATTGAGACAATCCAGGAGTATGGGGAATACTCGGGATTGTCAATTAATTGGACGAAGTCCGTTCTTTTGCTGTTATGTGAACCATACTCAGGGTCTTGGGGTAATTTAAAAATACTGCAATGTACCGACTCACTTGAATACCTTGGAATAAAAGTTTCTGGTAAGATTGAGCAATATGAGAGACTGAACATATTGCCATTATTAAAAGAGGCAGAGAAAAGAACTAAAGTGTGGAATCTCATGCCACTGACCATGGCGGATAGAATTATGATGGTGAAATCAATATTGATGCTGAGCTTCATGTATGTAGTAACCTCCGCCCCCACATGGTTATCCGAAGGAGTTTTCAAAAAAATACATGTTTTATTTAATAAGTTCCTGTGGGGAAGGAAGCGGGTAAGAATGAAATATGACTTATTGATAAAAAATAAAAGAAAAGGAGGTTTAGCACTACCAGACCTACAATTATATTACTTAGCAGCAAAAATCCAAGCATTAGTAGGATGGGAGGAGAATACATTTATGAAAACTTGGATAGCACAAAGTAAAGGATTACATTCAGATATTTTTATGACTCTGGAGGGTGAGAAAATGGGAAAGAAGGATAAGGAGGAGAGGATTAAAGAAGTATATATAAAATCTTGGGAAATGGTGAAGAAACTTCAGAAGCAGAGGCATCAATATGAATTCGCCCCACTTTGGTTCAATAAGAAATTAGATGAAGTATATAAGCTTAAGAATTTAAAACATCTCTCTGAATGTGGCATCTTAAGGATTAAGGATATTGTGAAGGATAGCAAAATTAAAGAATGGTCGCTGTTACAACACGAATTTGGGGTTGCTCCGAATGCTTGGTTTGAATACTTACAAATCAAAGTTGCATACAATAAGACTAAAAATAAGGAAGTATTTGAGGTGACTCCTGAAAGTAGTTTAACAAACGCGATAAGAAAGAAGAAAATTCCTGTTAAAAAAGGGCTGTCTAAAATATATGCTGAATTGCTGCGTTTAAAAGAGGAGAAGGAGGAATTTAGAAGTAAGGAGAGATGGCATAATCATATGGGAATAATTTCGGAGGCCCAATGGGAGAGGATTTATATGAATATAAAATTAAGCTCGGATAGTAAAAATCATCAATTGATACAGTTTTTAAGATAGTTCAAAGATTATACTTGACTCCTTGCTTTCTAAAAAAAATTGGGTATAGAAATGAGGACGCATGCCCTAGATGTAAAATACAGGAGGCAGATATAATACACATGCTATGGTCGTGTGGGGAATTAGAATATTACTGGAAAGAGATAATCAAAAAAATTGAGGAGGATTTTAGGATTAAAATTCCTCCTTCTCCAAGGTTGTGTATTTTGGGCGAGGATTCAAATATCTCAATGGATGAAAAAAATGGTTTTAAGATATTTGTTTGTAGGGAAGTATTTAATAATAAGAAAGTGGATGAGTATAAAGCCTCCAGAAATGCGAGCATGGGTTAAAATGGTGGATAGGATTGCAAAATTGTATGAGAAATAAGGTATATATAATTTTTATGTTTATGTTTGTTTTGTTTTTTTTTGTTTTTTTTTCTCTCTCTCTCTCTCTCCCCTTGAGAGGGGGGGGGGTTTATAATTATGATAGATATGTTTAATTTGGGGGTTAAGTAATGTGTTTTTGTAATGGAAAATAAAAAAAAAATAAAAAGGAAAAAAAAAAAACTGTTCTGGTGCTCTTGCCTCCCCCTCAGAAGCACTGTCTTGAGTTGGATTACCAACCCAGCTCGGGTCAGTCACCTCATCATCCACCAGCTCTTCCTCCGATTCCTCACTCTGCTCCCCCCTCGGACTTACTGCCCTGACAACAACGTCACTGTCTGACAACCGTGTCTCATCATCATCATCCGACACCTCTTGACACACTACTTGTACTAAGTCCACACTCTCATCACCCACAGACTGCGAAAGTTTTAAATTTTGGGCATCGGAACTGAGCAACTGCTCAGGTTGCTGTTGAGCAGTGGTTTGTTTCTCTGGGTAGGGTCCTGAAAAGAGCTCCTATGAGTATGCTGGATCTGAATCCATATTTTCCATGAGGGGCGCAGGCTGGGGGGAAGGAGGTTGAGCTGGAGGAGCCAGAGGTCTACTCCCTTGGACCAAGGCCTCTGCCCCCTACACTACTTGAACGCCCACGCCCACGTCCTCGACCCATAGCCCGTGGGTTCAACATTTTTTAATATTCACTAAACTGTCGAATTAATATCTGAGGCCAAAACCGTATTCAGTAGACAGCAAAAACACGTAGTCTTTAGACGGCGGCTATTGTACCGCAAACCACTCAATTTTTCACTGGACTGTAGTATATAAAACTGAGAGAAAAAACGTAGTCTTTAGACGGCGGCTATTGTACCGCAAACCACTAAATTTGTCACTGCACTGTATGATATATAACTGAGAGAAAAGACGTATATTTTCTACACTCCGGCTAGTCTGCAGCAAACGACAGAATTTTGCACTGCACTGTAGTATATATAACTGAGAGAAAAAACGTAGTCTTTAGACGGCGGCTATTGTACCGCAAACCACTCAATTTTTCACTGCACTGTAGGATATATAACTGAGAGAAAAAACATATATTTTCTAGACTCCGGCTAGTGTGCAGCACACAACAGAATTTTTCACTGCACTGTAGGATATATAACTGAGAGAAAAAACTTATATTTTCTAGACTCCGGCTAGTGTGCAGCACACAACAGAATTTTTCACTGCACTGTAGGATATATAACTGAGAGAAAAAACTTATATTTTCTAGACTCCGGCTAGTGTGCAGCACACAACAAAATTTTTCACTGCACTGTAGGATATATAACTGAGAAAAAAAAACTTATATTTTCTAGACTCCGTCTAGTGTGCAGCACACGACAGAATTTTTCACTGCACTGTAGTATTTATAACTGACAGAAAAAACGTTGTCTTTAGACTGCGGCTATTGCACCGCAAACCACTCAATTTTTCACTGCACTGTAGGATATATAACTGAGAAAAAAAACATATATTTTCTAGGCTCTGGCTAGTGTGCAGCACACAACAGAATTTTTCACTGCACTGTAGGATATATAACTGAGAGAAAAAACATATATTTTCTAGACTCCGGCTAGTGTGCAGCACACGACAGAATTTTTCACTGCACTCTAGAATATATATATCTGAGTGAAAAAACTTATATTTTTTAAACTCCGGCTAGTGTGCTGCACACAACAGAATTTTGCACTGCACTATAGTATATATAACTGAGAGAAAAAACGTAGTCTTTAGACTGCGGCTATTGCACCGCAAACCACTCAATTTTTCACTGCACTGTAGGATATATAACTGAGAGAAAAAACATATATTTTCTAGACTCCGGCTAGTGTGCAGCACACGACAGAATTTTTCACTGCACTGTAGGTATATAACTGAGAGAAAAAACGTATATTTTCTAGACTCCTGCTAGTGTGCAGCACACGGCAGAAGTTTTCACTGCACTGTAGGATATATAACTGAGAGAAAAAACTTATATTTTCTAGACTGCGGCTAGTGTGCAGCACACAACAAAATTTTTCACTGCACTGTAGTATATATAACTGAGAGAAAAAAACGTATATTTTTTAGACTCCAGCTAGTGTGCAGCACACGACAGAATTTTGCACTGCACTGTAGTATATATAACTAAGAGAAAAAACTTAGTCTTTAGACTGCGGCTATTGCACCGCAAACCACTCAATTTTTCACTGCACTGTAGGATATATAACTGAGAGAAAAAACATATATTTTCTAGACTCTGGCTAGTGTGCAGCACACGACATAATTTAGCACTGCACTGTAGTATACATAACTGGGAGAAAAAACGTATATTTTCTAGACTCCGGCTAGTGTGCAGAACACAACATAATTTTGCACTGCACTGTAGTATATATAACTGAGAGAAAAAAGCGTAGTCTTTAGACTGTGGCTATTGCACCGCAAACCACTTAATTTTTCACTGCACAGTAGGATATATAACTGAGAGAAAAAACGTATATTTTCTAGACTCTGGCTAGTGTGCAGCACACAACAGAATTTTGCACTGCACTATAGTATATATAACTGAGAGAAAAAACGTATTCCCTAGACTGACGCTACTGTACTGCACACGACATAATTGTTCACTGGACTGTAGTATATTTAAATGAGAGAAAAAACGTATTCCCTAGACTGCACTACAGATCCCAGCAAGCCAAGGTACAGTAGCAGCAGCAAAAATGAGTACTGAGAGGACTTTGGGCAATTTCTTTGGGGTCTGTGTGGACCATGTGCTGTCCCCTATCTGCCACCAGTCGCTGTGCACAGTGTGCAGCCAAAATGGCAGTAGCTGCACTACAAGTCCCAGCCAGCAGCCAGGAGGAGACCAAAAAAAAAAGGTGCTTGTAGCCCTTAGAAGGGCTGTTGGGTTCTTTGAGAATGATTCCTGCCTAACAAAAATCTAAATTGAGGCTCTAGAACTCTCCCTGACAGACATCAGCTCTATCCCTAATCTCATGCAGGCGGCGTCTGACGCGAGCAGCGCGGGACCAGATTCTTATATTCCCAGGTCATCTGATCTGGCCAGCCAATCCCTGCTATCGACTTGTAGGGGTCTCACGTGATGCTAGGAGGTACCAAAGACTATCCTGCATGTTGATTGGCTGAGAAAAGGTGCCTAACATGCAGGAAGAGGAAGATGCCATTTCCTCGAGGATCGCGATATGCTCGTCCGAGTATCGAGCATGTACGAATACCCTAATGCTCGAACGAGCACCAAGCTCGGACGAGCATGTTCATTCATCTCTAGTTGTTAGTTTTAAATAACTATTTTTGGCATTATTCGCCATCCAAACAGAAAAGCGTGATATAATGCTAATGTAGTCAGTGAAGTTGACTTGCCAAAAAAACAGTGAATCCGTGTTTGTTGGTTTGTTCGTTTTAAATAACTATTTGTTGCGTTATTCGACATCCAAACAGAAAAGCGTGATATTGTGCTAATGTATTCAGTGAAGTTGACTTGCCAAAAAAACAGTGAATCCGTGTTTGTGGGGTAGTTAGTTTTAAATAACTATTTGCGACGTTATTCGCCATCCAAACAGAAAAGCGAGATATTGTGCTAACGTAGTCAGTGAACTTGACTTGCCAAAAAAACTGTGAATCTGTGTTTGTGGGTATGTTCTTTTTAAATAAATATTTGCGGCGTTATTCGCCATCCAAACAGAAAAGCGTGATATAGTGCTAACGTAGTCAGTGAAGTTGACTTGCCAAAAAAACAGTGAATCCATGTTAGTGGGTTTGTTCATTTTAATTAACTATTTGCAGCGTTATTCACCATCCAAATAGAAAAGCGTGAAATTGTGCTAACGTAGTCAGTGAAGTTGACTTTCCAAAAAAACTGTGAATCCGTGTTTGTGGGTTTGTTCATTTTAAATAAGTATTTGCGGCGTTATTCGCCATCCAAACAGAAAAGCATGATATTGTGCTAATGTAGTCAGTGAAGTTGACTTTCCAAAAAAACTGTGAATCCGTGTTTGTGGGGTTGTTAGTTTTAAATAACTATTTGCGGCGTTATTCGCCATCCAAACAGAAAAGCGCAATATAGTGCTAAAGTAGTCAGAGAAGATGACTTGCCAAAAAAACAGTGAATCCGTGTTTGTGGGGTAGTTAGTTTTAAATAACTATTTGCGGCATTATTCGCCATCCAAACAGTAAAGCGTGATATTGTGCTAACTTCTTCAGTGAAGTTGAATTGCCAAAAAACTGGAATCCGTGCTTGTGGGGTTGTTAATTTTAAATAACTATTGCAGCGTCAGTCGCCATAGGAAAAAAAAATCGTTATATAGTGTGTAGTGCTGTGCAGTAACCCATTGTACTGCAGTTCAGCAACCCATTGTTAACCCACTCTGTGGGTGACGGTATTTCTTAAAGAAATAGTTAAGCAGTCGTGCAAGGCAGTGAGCAAAGTATATTTTTTGGGGGATTCTTAATTTCCTTTTATTTAAAATTTTTTATCAAACAGTATGTCAGACATAGGGGTGACAGGCCCTTCACAGGGGAGGGGCAGTGGCACAAATGTTTCTGGAATAGGCACAGGTCTCAGCAAAGGAAGGGGACGTTATGCCCCCATTGTCCAAGATGGGAAAACCCCTTTAAGAAACTAACCATCATAAAGATGAATGCAATAGAATAGATCATTCTGCCACTAATGAATATACTGTAATGTTCTGGCACACCGGAATATGCTGCTGTTCATCGGTCACATGGACTAGGTGCAGATCAGTTTAATTCAAGTGAATGGCGCTGACCTGCAATACCAACCACAGCCACTATACAATGTACGTTGCTTCGCTTGATAAGCTGTGGAGAAACCGGGGATGATTGCTGTGGGTCACGGATGTCAGACCCCCACCGAATAAATACTGATGGCCTATCCTTAAAGGGGTTTTCCGTTGAAGCTCACAATTTAAATTCCAAATGAATTCCATGAAGCTGTTGACCTTGGTTGGATTTGAACTTACAGTAGGACCCAGTATCAGCAAGTACCTTGATAACCAATGAGCCACCTTGCTGACATTTAATGTTGCTTTTATGATATTAAATGTGTCATTAATGGCAGCCACCCCCATTCTCTAGAATAGGACTGTGATGCAGTTGCCTTTAGTTTTCAGCTATTATGGTTTCATGATGACTTGTTAAATAGGCATTACTGTTTATGATTGTGATAAATTAACCCTTTCAGTACCGGAGGTTTTTTCGGTTTTGCGTTTTCGTTTTACGCTCCCAGCCTTCAAACAGC
>ONZH01013625.1:0-82656 GCA_900303285.1 Rhinella marina
TATTGTATTTTTCAAGGTACACAGCCGTGTTCTAAGTGATCAGACGGTGTGTATGAAACACCAGTTATGAGAAATTACTTTGCAAGAGAACGCACAGTACAGTTGCCAGTTAAGGCCTATATATTGTATTTTTCAAGGTACACAGCCGTGTACTAAGTGATCAGACGGTGTGTATGAACACCAGTTATGAGAAATTACTTTGCAAGAGAACGCACAGTACAGTTGCCAGTTAAGGCCTATATATTGTATTTTTCAAGGTACACAGCCGTGTTCTAAGTGATCAGACGGTGTGTATGAACACCAGTTATGAGAAATTACTTTGCAAGAGAACGCACAGTACAGTTGCCAGTTAAGGCCTATATATTGTATTTTTCAAGGTACACAGCCGTGTTCTAAGTGATCAGACGGTGTGTATGAACAACAGTTATGAGAAATTACTTTGCAAGAGAACGCACAGTACAGTTGCCAGTTAAGGCCTATATATTGTATTTTTCAAGGTACACAGCCGTGTTCTAAGTGATCAGACGGTGTGTATGAACAACAGTTATGAGAAATTACTTTGCAAGAGAACGCACAGTACAGTTGCCAGTTAAGGCCTATATATTGTATTTTTCAAGGTACACAGCCGTGTTCTAAGTGATCAGACGGTGTGTATGAACACCAGTTATGAGAAATTACTTTGCAAGAGAACGCACAGTACAGTTGCCAGTTAAGGCCTATATATTGTATTTTTCAAGGTACACAGCCGTGTTCTAAGTGATCAGACGGTGTGTATGAACAACAGTTATGAGAAATTACTTTGCAAGAGAACGCACAGTACAGTTGCCAGTTAAAGGCCTATATATTGTATTTTTCAAGGTACACAGCCGTGTACTAAGTGATCAGACGGTGTGTATGAACAACAGTTATGAGAAATTACTTTGCAAGAGAACGCACAGTACAGTTGCCAGTTAAGGCCTATATATTGTATTTTTCAAGGTACACAGCCGTGTTCTAAGTGATCAGACGGTGTGTATGAACAACAGTTATGAGAAATTACTTTGCAAGAGAACGCACAGTACAGTTGCCAGTTAAGGCCTATATATTGTATTTTTCAAGGTACACAGCCGTGTTCTAAGTGATCAGACGGTGTGTATGAACAACAGTTATGAGAAATTACTTTGCAAGAGAACGCACAGTACAGTTGCCAGTTAAGGCCTATATATTGTATTTTTCAAGGTACACAGCCGTGTACTAAGTGATCAGACGGTGTGTATGAACACCAGTTATGAGAAATTACTTTGCAAGAGAACGCACAGTACAGTTGCCAGTTAAGGCCTATATATTGTATTTTTCAAGGTACACAGCCGTGTTCTAAGTGATCAGACGGTGTGTATGAACAACAGTTATGAGAAATTACTTTGCAAGAGAACGCACAGTACAGTTGCCAGTTAAGGCCTATATATTGTATTTTTCAAGGTACACAGCCGTGTTCTAAGTGATCAGACGGTGTGTATGAACAACAGTTATGAGAAATTACTTTGCAAGAGAACGCACAGTACAGTTGCCAGTTAAGGCCTATATATTGTATTTTTCAAGGTACACAGCCGTGTACTAAGTGATCAGACGGTGTGTATGAACAACAGTTATGAGAAATTACTTTGCAAGAGAACGCACAGTACAGTTGCCAGTTAAGGCCTATATATTGTATTTTTCAAGGTACACAGCCGTGTTCTAAGTGATCAGACGGTGTGTATGAACAACAGTTATGAGAAATTACTTTGCAAGAGAACGCACAGTACAGTTGCCAGTTAAGGCCTATATATTGTATTTTTCAAGGTACACAGCCGTGTACTAAGTGATCAGACGGTGTGTATGAACAACAGTTATGAGAAATTACTTTGCAAGAGAACGCACAGTACAGTTGCCAGTTAAGGCCTATATATTGTATTTTTCAAGGTACACAGCCGTGTTCTAAGTGATCAGACGGTGTGTATGAACACCAGTTATGAGAAATTACTTTGCAAGAGAACGCACAGTACAGTTGCCAGTTAAGGCCTATATATTGTATTTTTCAAGGTACACAGCCGTGTTCTAAGTGATCAGACGGTGTGTATGAACACCAGTTATGAGAAATTACTTTGCAAGAGAACGCACAGTACAGTTGCCAGTTAAGGCCTATATATTGTATTTTTCAAGGTACACAGCCGTGTTCTAAGTGATCAGACGGTGTGTATGAACACCAGTTATGAGAAATTACTTTGCAAGAGAACGCACAGTACAGTTGCCAGTTAAGGCCTATATATTGTATTTTTCAAGGTACACAGCCGTGTTCTAAGTGATCAGACGGTGTGTATGAACACCAGTTATGAGAAATTACTTTGCAAGAGAACGCACAGTACAGTTGCCAGTTAAGGCCTATATATTGTATTTTTCAAGGTACACAGCCGTGTTCTAAGTGATCAGACGGTGTGTATGAACACCAGTTATGAGAAATTACTTTGCAAGAGAACGCACAGTACAGTTGCCAGTTAAGGCCTATATATTGTATTTTTCAAGGTACACAGCCGTGTTCTAAGTGATCAGACGGTGTGTATGAACACCAGTTATGAGAAATTACTTTGCAAGAGAACGCACAGTACAGTTGCCAGTTAAGGCCTATATATTGTATTTTTCAAGGTACACAGCCGTGTTCTAAGTGATCAGACGGTGTGTATGAACACCAGTTATGAGAAATTACTTTGCAAGAGAACGCACAGTACAGTTGCCAGTTAAGGCCTATATATTGTATTTTTCAAGGTACACAGCCGTGTTCTAAGTGATCAGACGGTGTGTATGAACACCAGTTATGAGAAATTACTTTGCAAGAGAACGCACAGTACAGTTGCCAGTTAAGGCCTATATATTGTATTTTTCAAGGTACACAGCCGTGTTCTAAGTGATCAGACGGTGTGTATGAACAACAGTTATGAGAAATTACTTTGCAAGAGAACGCACAGTACAGTTGCCAGTTAAGGCCTATATATTGTATTTTTCAAGGTACACAGCCGTGTTCTAAGTGATCAGACGGTGTGTATGAACACCAGTTATGAGAAATTACTTTGCAAGAGAACGCACAGTACAGTTGCCAGTTAAGGCCTATATATTGTATTTTTCAAGGTACACAGCCGTGTTCTAAGTGATCAGACGGTGTGTATGAACACCAGTTATGAGAAATTACTTTGCAAGAGAACGCACAGTACAGTTGCCAGTTAAGGCCTATATATTGTATTTTTCAAGGTACACAGCCGTGTACTAAGTGATCAGACGGTGTGTATGAACACCAGTTATGAGAAATTACTTTGCAAGAGAACGCACAGTACAGTTGCCAGTTATAAGGCCTATATATTGTATTTTTCAAGGTACACAGCAGTAGTGCCAAATATAGTTTGGTATGTAGCAGAGCACCTAATACACCACTAATGCCTCTCTCTGTCCCTACTCCAGCAGCTATCCCTGAATACAGCAGCCGTTCTCTGTAAAGTCTATATTGTAGTAAGCTATCACTGAAGTCCACTGTAGTAGCCCTGATAAGGGCTTTTAATCACGCTCCTGCCTGTCCAACAGCTAAAATCTGTCTCTCCCTTCTCCAGCCTCTGTCCCTGACTAAGTTCACGCAGCATATGCGTACGAGCAGGAAGAGCTGAGTTTTTAATATTCGAGGTCACATGGTTTTTCCAGCCAATGCATGTAGACGCCGTTTTCGCGCTGCCAGCGTGCTCAGCGTGCCTGTCATACCCCCCCTGCATGGTGATTGGTGGAAAAAGAGCGCCAGGGAAGGTGGGAGGGGAAACGAATTCTAGGTGCGCCATCGCCGTTATACTCGAATTAAATCGAGTACGCCGAATATCGTAGTATTCGATCGAATACCAGCTCGATCGAACACTACTCGCTCATCTCTAGTTAACAGCAAACTAAACCTCAATATACATTGCTCTGATTCTGCAATTTACAGAAATACCCCATATGTGGTGGTAAACGTCTCTATGGGTTTGTGGCAGTGGTCAGAAGGAAAAGAGCGCCATACAGATTTTGGGGGCAGATTTTGCTAAAATAGTTTTTAGGCACCATTTTGTAATTGAGAGACCCTGACGTACCCCTACAGTGGAAACCCTCAAAGAGTGACCCCATTTTGGAAACTACACCCTTCAATGAATATATTAAGGGGGTACTGGCCACTTTGACCCCCTAAGTGTTTTACAGAATTTGGAAACACTTGGCTGTGAAAATGAAAGTTTCATTTCTCCCAATAAAATGTTGCTTTAGCCCAAAATTTTTCATTTTCACAAGGGGTAACAGGAGAAAAGCACCCCATAATTTGTTACCCATTTTCTCCTGAATACGGCAACACCCCATATGTGGTGGTAAACTGCTGTGGGGGCACATGGCAGGACTCAGAACAGAAGGAGCGCCTTATGGATTTTACAACACAGATTTTGATGGATTGGTTTGCGGGAGCCACTGATTTTTATATTTTTGAGTTATTGTCTTATGTTGGGGCTCATTTTTTGCGGGACGAGATGACGGTTTGATTGGTACCATTTTGGGGTAAATACGCCTTTTTGATCGTGTGGTATTACACTTTTTGTGAGGCAAGGTGAAAAAAATGGCTATTATGGCATAGTTTTTTTTTTTTTTTTACAGCATTCGCCTGGGGGGCCATCTCATGTAATATTTTTATAGAGCAGGTTATTACGGACGCGGCGATACCCAATATGTCTAACTTTTTTATTTTTAGAAAGTTTTACACATTAGATTTATTTGTGAACAGAATAAAATCTTTTTTTTTGTGTTGCCATTTTCAGAGAGCCATTTTTTTTTATTTTTCGGGCGATTGTCTCAGGTAGGGTATCATTTTTGCGGGACAAGATGACGGTTTGATTGGTACCATTTTGGGATAAATATGCCTTTTTGATCGCCTGCTATTACACTTTTTGTGAGGTAAGAGGGGAAAAAATGGTTGTTTTGGCATAGTTTTTATTTTTTATTTTTGCAGCATTCGCCTGGGGGTCCATCTCATGTAATATTTTTATAGAGCAGGTTGTTACAGACGCAGCGGTACCCAATATGTCTAACTTTTTTATTTTTGGAAAGTTTTACACATTAGATTTATTTGTGAACAGAATAAAATCTTTTTTTTGTGTTGCCATTTTCAGAGAGCCATATTTTTTTAATTTTTCGGGCAATTGTCTCAGGTAGGGTATCATTTTTGCGGGACAAGATGACAGTTTTATTGGTACCATTTTGGGATAAATACGCCTTTTTGATCGCCTGCTATTACACTTTTTGTGAGGCAAGAGGGAAAAAATGGTTGTTTTGGCATAGTTTTTATTTTTTATTTTTTGCAGCATTCGCCTTGGGGGCCATCTCATGTAATATTTTTATAGAGCAGGTTGTTACGGATGTGGTGGTACCCAATATGTCTAACTTTTTTATTTTTGAAAAGTTTTACACATTAGATTTATTTGTGAACAGAATAAAATCTTTTTTTGTGTTGCCATTTTCAGAGAGCCATATTTTTTTTATTTTTCGGGCAATTGTCTCAGGTAGGGTATCCTTTTTGCGGGACAAGATGACGGTTTGATTGGTACCATTTAGGGATAAATACGCCTTTTTGATCGCCTGCTATTACACTTTTTGTAAGGGAAGGTGACCAAAAAATGTCTGTTTTGGCACGTTTTTTTTTTTTTTAATGCGTTCACCTGGCGGGGTGGATGACATGATATTTTTATAGAGTCGGTCGATACGGACGCGGCGATACCTAATATGTTTATCTTTCTTTTTTTACCTTTTTTTTTTACAATTTTTTTTAACTTTTTTTTTGGAAAATGGCGTTTTATTTTTTACTTGAAACTTTTATTATTATTTTTTTAGGAAACTTTATTTTTTAACTTTTTTTTCCACTTTATTTAAGTTTTGGGGGTTTGATCCCCTTTGCAATGCATTACAATACTTTTGTATTGTAATGCATTGGCTGTAAGTGTATTACTCAGTGTAATACACTTACAGCCTGCTTCTGGATCGCACAGGCACGCAGGGATAGCAGCCACGATGCCTAAGGAAGGCATCGGGCTGCTATCCGAGCCATCGGGTCCCTGTCACAGCAGCGCGGGGACCCGATGGCCCACCGCTTGCCATCCTGAATGCATGAACTCCCGCACACCACATGTGCCGCGGCCAGTGGTGACCGTGGCACATGAAGGGTTAATGGAATAAGTATTCAATAACTGTATACACATTTAGGTTAGTACTTGAAAGACACACTTTTCTGAAGTAACCTCTCTAGCTTTTTTTTGGTAAGTTTCTACCATTTGCCATCAGTAGAAACAAGTCAGTCACTCTGACTTATTACTCCTGATATACCATGACCTGGATGAATGAGAACTTTGTCAGACATATCTACCATTTACCAATTTTACACTACTTTTTTGTTTTATTGCCCCTGTGTTGCTTTGTCCTTATGCTGGGGGATATTGCTCTGCTGAAAGTTGAACTTTAAAGCTTCATTTTATAGCAGACTGGAGCAGGTTGTCTTGTGGTTTCTCTCTTTATTTTCCACCAATTTAAAGACAATTCCCAGTATCTTCTGAACAAATGTTACCCTACAGGACGATGCTGTCACTCCCATATTTCACGTTTGAGTTGGTGTTTGCTGAGGAATAGACAGTGTCTAGTTTGCACCACACATAGTGTTATGAATTCTTTAAGAAAAAAGGTCTGCTTTGCCCCATTAGACCACACAGCTTTGTAAAACATTTTACTTGGTTCACTCTGGTGCTTTTCTTCCAAACTCCAGACTTGCTTTGATGTGGTTTTCCTTTAGTAAGGGCATATTCACGTGTGGCAGATTTGTTGGAAAAATTCCTGCATCAGGCCCATTCATCAGAATGAGGTTGGCAAAAATCCATGCACCTGCTGCAGAAACAATCCCATACTGATATATGGAACTGACATAGTTTCTGGACTCTGAACCGATTCTTGAAACGTTCACTTATCTCTAATCTGTGTGTTTTTTACATTAAACTTTATTAACAACATGACAACAGACAAGCAGCCATTTTATACATCACCTAGAGACAGGCAGCTATGTAAATATACATAGTGAGGTAGTTATTGTAATAATTACAATAAAAATCATTATTCCAACCCTAGTTATATTTAATTATCACATGGATGTGCCCCCTGTGCTGATCCAGCACATGTATGTCATGTAACACTGTTGCTTACTGAAGATAAAAAATGACATGATGTGTTGGGTGTCACATCACTGAATCTATGTATCAGTTAAGCTATGGATACTTTACACTGGACTGATACATGGGCTATACCATTCTACTGCATGTAGGGGGTCACCTGCCTAATATAAGAAAGGTGTGTATGCATAATTTTCAATACAGGTATATGGGAAAATGGTATGATTACTTATTATATAGGCCAGTAAGTTAAAAAAAAATGAAATACTCCTTTAAAAGTCAATGTGCACATGCCTTGTATACACAGAGAGTAGCCCGCAGAATCACTTCCTCTGGTGGGCCCACATTGAGTTCCAAGCTGGAAAAGCACATGAGTAGGGCTGAAATTACATATATATATTTTTTCATTTGTAGGCTTTTCTTATGTCATACTTATATAGTCCTTTACCTTTAAAATTCTTGATTCCATTGATCTATCACTGAGTTTTTTCTGTAATTTTCTTAAAAACTCAGTTTATCTTCTGCAGTGCGGCTAGTCCGCTCAGTGATGAGCATGCACTTTGTAGTACTCAGTATTCATGATCTGCAGCTCCCTTTGAGTCCCACTGCTGGTTGGCAGCATTCTTCCAATGCACAGTATAGTTAGAAAGTTGTCAATCAGTGATGAGGAAAGTAGGGTTGCCAACCATCCAGAAATTTCTGAACAGTCCATAAAAATAGGTGACTTTTTTCCTGTCCGTGAAAAAAAATCAGTATATTGAGCTATAGACAGGTATCACTTATAATCCTTATTATTCATTATGGTTTTCCAATTTGTCTGTAAAAAATGTTGTCTGTCTGTGATTATAGGATAAGTTGTCCAGAAAAATGAAAAATTCTGGTTGGCAACCCTGGGGGAAGGTCACAGCTGACCTTAGGAGGACAACACAGTGAATAGGAAGACAACACAGTGCATGCTCATCACTGAGCGGACAGAGCAGAGCTGCATAAAGCTGATATCTCTTTTGATTCTAAAGAAAAAAAGAGAAATTTCAGTCAGCACATCCCAGAGTGCAGGTGCTGGTTGCTATGGCTAAATACATGTCAAAGGAAAATACATACAACGCAACCGCACACCGCTAACCAGATAAAGCACAAAATGCCATAGTGATATAGAGTACTCTGAAGCTCATGCTATGCTTGTTTAATAAATTAGAGATTCTTGGCAAATATATTTTGTACAAAATTATCTGAGCCCATAACAGGTAGGAAACAGTGTTAGGTTCCCATTCTGCAGAGATCACCTTGACGATTCGGTGAATGGGCTCAGATAATTTTGTACAAAATATATTTGCCAAGAATCTCTAATTTATTAAACAAGCATAGCATTAGCTTCAGAGTACTCTATATCACTATGGCATTTTGTGCTTTATCTGGTTAGCGGTGTGCGGTTGCATTGTATGTATTTCTCTTTTGATTCTAGTTAGTTTTTTTGCTTGTAAAAAGTGTAATCTTAGATTTGTGTTCAGAAGAGTAAAGACCGAGTTATCAGCATGTCTGATTTCACCCTGAGAGGGATGTAGCAGCCTAAAATGTACAGTATAAGGCTGCTGCATACAATTGGAGCAAAATGTTTAATAAAAATCAATTGCAAATGTTTTTATCCCATAATACTGCTAATGCAATAAAACAATGACACCAAAGGTATCACTATTCTTTAAAGGGAATCTGCCAACAAAAAAAATCACTGCTAATCTAAACACAATGCACAATGTAGCACTAGTTCAGCTGAAGGTAATGATAACTTTCACTGATCGATCTGTTGCATCATTCTGAAGAAAAATTACTTTTAATCCATTTGCACTCTGTGGATCCTTGCTCCTTCTGCTTCCTCTGCCAGCCAATCTCACACTATTCTTCTGAAGCAATAGGCAAATATAAGAATGCTATTAACACTGAATGTTTTAATCATAATGAGCAGACTGGTACATACCCATATCCACCAATGAACTCACGAGTGCCATTAATCTCAATACACACTTCATCTGGTAGTAGCATCATCCTAAATATATAAACATGAAGTTATATACTTATGTAGGTAAGATTTTTCAGTTGTTAATTTTATTTAATAAAATGCTAGCAAATTTGTGAATTGCTGAGTTTGGGTTCGCCAGGTTTGGCCGAACTTCAGGTCAAAGTTCGGGTTCGGGACCCGAAGTTGACCAAAACTTCGCCCCGAACCCGGACCCCATTAAAGTCAATGGAGACTCGAACTTCACTTTATTATTTTCTGTTATAACAGAAAATAATAGCATTCTTAAGACAGAATGCTAAATAAATGTTCCATGTTATAATGAAAAATAATAAAATCACCCAAACACTGAACTTGAACCCGAACTTTAGTGAAAAAGTCTGGGTTCGGGTACCCAAACTCGCAAGCTTCGGTACGAACCCGAACTTTGCAGTTCGCGTTCGCTCATCTCTATTTATAAACTATGTAAGTACAGTCATGGCCAAAAGTTTTGAGAATTACACAAATATTATATTTTCACATGATCTGCTGCCCTCTGGTTTTTATGTGCGTTTGTCAGATGTTTTTATCACATACAGAAATATAATTGCAATCATATTATGAGTAACAAAAGCTTATATTGACAGTTAGAATGAGTTAATGCAGCAAGTCAATATTTGCAGTGTTGACCCTTCTTCTTCAGGACCTCTGCAATTCTCCCTGGCATGCTCTCAATCAACTTCTGGACCAAATCCTGACTGATAACAGTCCATTCTTGCACAATCAATGCTTGCATTTTGTCAGAATTTGTAGGTTTTTGTTTGTCCACCCGTCTCTTGATGATTGACCACAAGTTCTCAATGGGATTAAGATCTGGGGAGTTTCCAGGCCATGGACCCAAAATCTCTATGTTTTGTTCCCTGAGCCATTTAGTTATCACCTTTGCTTTATGGCAAGGTGCTCCATCATGCTGGAAAAGGCATTGTTGATCGCCAAACTGCTCTTGGACGGTTGGGAGAAGTTGCTCTCGGAGGACATTCTGGTACCATTCTTTATTCATGCTGTGTTTTTAGGCAAGACTGTGAGAGAGCCGATTCCCTTGGCTGAGAAGCAACCCCACACATGAATGGTTTCAGGATGCTTTACAGTTGGCATGAGACAAGACTGGTTGTAGCGCTCACCTCGTCTTCTCCGAATAAGCTGTTTTCCAGATGTCCCAAACAATTGAAAAGGGGATTCATCAGAGAAAATGACTTTACCCCAGTCCTCAGCAGTCCACTCCCTGTACCTTTTGCAGAATATCAGTCTGTCCCTGATGTTTTTTTCTGGAGAGAAGTGGCTTCTTTGCTGCCCTCCTTGAGACCAGGCCTTGCTCCAAGAGTCTCCGCCTCACAGTGCGTGCAGATGCACTCACACCTGCCTGCTGCCATTCCTGAGCAAGCTCTGCACTGCTGGTAGCCCGATCCCGCAGCTGAAACACTTTTAAGAGACGGTCCTGGCGCTTGCTGGTCTTTCTTGGGCGCCTGGCCTTTGGCAAGCCAATGGAACCTCTCTCCTTGAAGTTCTTGATGATGCGATAGATTGTTGACTGAGGTGCAATCTTTCTAGCTGCGATACTCTTCCCTGTTAGGCCATTTATGTGCAGTGCAATGATGACTGCACGTGTTTCTTTAGAGATAACCATGGTTAACAGAAGAGAAACAATGATGCCAAGAACCAGCCTCCTTTTAAAGTGCCCAGTGGTGTCATTCTTACTTAATCATGACAGATTGATCTCCAGCCCTGTCCTCATCAACACCCACACCTGTGTTAATGGAGAAATCACTGAAACGATGTTAGCTGGTCCTTTTAAGGCAGGGCTGCAATGATGTTGAAATGTGTTTTGGGGGATAAAGTTCATTTTCTAGGTAAATATTGACTTTGTAAGTAATTGCTGTTAAGCTGATCACTCTTTATAACATTCTGGAGTATATGCAAATTGCCATTATAAAAACTGAAGCAGTAGACTTTGTAAAAATTAATATTTGTATCATTCTCAAAACTTTTGGCCATGACTGTAGCATTTGCAATGAAGCCAAATCTGTTGACTTTTTGGGTGGTCATTACTCTTTCAAATATATATATATATTAGTGTTGAGTAAATCGAACTCCATGAAGTGGAATTCGATCTGAATTTCAGGGAAAATTCCATTAGCCGCAAAGCCAAATTTCCTCATGCTTCATGGTAACAAATCGATTTGACGTAAAATGGAGTAAAAAACAAAAAATATCATACTTACCTTATCCATTTGAGCATCGTCTGGTGTAATCTTGATTGAAGATCTTGCACGAAATCCACATACGCAGTGATGTATGACGTCACCATGCCAGCAGACGCGGCGGCCAGCTCCTCGCAATCAAATGGATGAGCGCAGGTATAATTCTATTAATTTTTTTATTTTACTGATCTGAGGGGTATGATGATGCAGGGCTACATAATCGTTGCTCCCTTTCATGGCACTCACTACTTACAAAGAAAAGTGCTTTGTGACAAAGTAATTTTTTTGTAAAATTCGGCAAAGCAGCAGAATCTAACAAACTATGTATCTGGTAAATATTATCAGTGAGCAGACCAAAAATCACAACATTTTTTGTGCCATTTTGGCTACTATTAGTAGCGACCTCTGCTTTCCCTGCATCTGTCTCATTTTTTTAATTGGCTGTTATTTACTGTATTAATTGATAATAGACAATAGCTGGTGTACCTAACCTCCTCACTCCGCCTTGCATCAGGCCTGGATGCTGCTGAACTGGGTTTTGTTGGCATCCACTATCAGGACCCAGTGTTGTGGTTTCTAGATCTGAAAAGGGCACTGGGAGTGAGGATTGTATGTGAATACATGAGTCTGCTCTGGTCTAGGGTTGAATATTTTTATTGCCTGCTCTGCATTTGAAATTAGGGGCCTGATCTGAGGTCTGAATTAATTTTGGGCGTCTGGTATGTGGTCTAAATTTATTTGTTTTGATATAGCCATAAAAAAGGCAGCACTCTCCAAAAGAGTAATGTGAACAAGAGTTTATTTACCTCTGTAGGATGCATCCCACAGGGGTAAATAAACTCTTGTTCACATTACTCTTTTGGAGAGTGCTGCCTTTTTTATGGCTATGATTGGAGCCTTGTCGGGCTGATGGCTATGCACCTCCACTTTGCTCTTGCATTGTGCTGCCGTATTTTTTCATTTTATATTTTTGTTTTGATATAGATATTACTGATAGCTAAAAAAGCAAGGGACAGAAAGATGTAGCAAATTCTGCAGTGGTCAGGAGAAATTGTCATGGCAGTCTGGACCTGATGGAGATGAAAAGGAAATAGACTGTCTAATTTTAACGAAGATGGAACTTGTGATGATTACTGATTTACAAACAATCTGTCACCTCTAATGATATATCCCTTTGCAAATGGGAATCATAACCCAGTTGTCAATTTAGTAATACTGTTAATCCAGAAGTAAACCTGCTAGAATAGGTGGTGTTGACTATAAATATGGCATAGCAGGACAGTGATGGTGAAGGAAAGAAGCAAGTCTGAGGAATAGCCTAGGCCTATAGTTTATTTAATTTCCTACTGCCTAACAATAAGTCTACATGGAATATGGGTTGCAGATTTGCCACCATGAATTTGCACGTGGCTAATTCGCTGCATTTTATAGAACCCACAAGTGCAAAGTGGATGACGCTTCAAAAGAACTCTGCAGCATCAATTGACCACTGCCCAGATTTACCCTTGCAATGTAAGGGTAAAATCTTTGACATCCACAAGCAAAATCCACAATGGAATGTCCTCTGTTGAAATTCTGCCCTGTGTTGCTATACACTAAGAAAGGTGTGCAAAAATAAAATATTCTTCTTCTTTCTATCTCGTAAGGTTTTGAGTTATACTTCAGCATAAATCATGTTACTGTTGTGTGTGTGTTTTTTTTTCATTTTAACTGTTCTATTTATACTTTACAATTTTACAGGTTTTTTTCAATTTTGTGTAATTTTAACTGATATCTGAAAGTTGACAGTATTCTAGTGCTATTTATTTAATATACTGCTTTGTATGCTACACAGCTCCATACCGTATTATTTTATGTGAATTAATCACTTTGTCATACTTTGTTTTCTCTGACATTCAAATAGGTACAGGGAAATGATGCACATCTTCATTTTCTGTGGTTTTCTCCTAAGATTTTAGTATGTTCACTGCTATTTTCTGCTGTCAATTATTCAGTATTTCTCATTTAAAGAGTTCAATGACTTCATGCCATTTAATAGACCACAACAGTTTGTATTGATAAATTGAATAGAACATTTAGTACGTTACTTTTATTTCAGTTGTAGATCTCCATACATTTACATTTATGATAGGGTAAAGTCAGTGTACCAGAACGTCTAGGGACATCTACAAGACTGCTAGAAATTGTTTGCACCAGGGATAATTAGGCTGGATACATACACTCAGATATTTTCACTTTGGAAGAATTTGCTGATGAAAGTGGTTACTAGATATGTGATTTTGATGCTTATGTAAGATGCAGGTGCTATGGCAACAAACAGACTGGGAAAGCTGGTGCAGTTACTGGGTATCAGCCTCAACTATATACTATAGCTCATGTCCACCATATTGTGCAGGACCTGGGTTCGTTCGCTAACTTGTCAATCAGCCTTGTGCATCAGGTGCTCTTTTCTGAGTGGAATGTCATGCAGTGTTGCTCCAGGACACTGGTGTTTTTCTTCTCTTTGACTCACTCTTGCCATTAGAACCTCTGAAATGTGGTCTATCCTGCAGGTGGCTCACTTGGCCTCTGGGATGAGATAAAGTCTTGACCACTGCTCCGGAGACCATGTTGTCATGCTCTGGGTGCTCCACTGTATAAGCTCTGACAGACCCATTCAGCCATACACTAAGCACATATGTGCTGAACAGCTGCGATCCACATACAACCATTTGTAGCCCATACCACAATTGATTTCCTGGACATTGCTGCTGTAGCTCCAGTGCCCTACTTTGCTTTTAGCCTGCAGGTTCTAATACATACTCACAATGATGTTATGTGTCACTATATGTGTCACTACACAGTACTGCACAAAAGCTTTAGGCATGTTTAGGAAAAATACTGCAAAGTAAAAATACCTTAAAAAATAGAAGTGACATGAAATTGTCTTCCAAAACCTACCTTTTGTAGCAGTATCTGGCTGTTTCTCACCCAGTTTTAGGTCTCCTACACAGCTGCTTCTGTTTCAGTTAATGGTTGCGTTTCACACTTCATTCATCAAAATGAAGATCATTATCTCTTGATATGATATAATTGGTTAATCATACACCCGACTACAATCCTACAATTGATGCTGTTTTAAAGGAAATGTTTAATCAGAAAATGACCTATTGTTTAAATCATGTTTTCATGTTTGTTTAACATAGTTTTAAAGAATTTTTGGAAGTTATTTTTTTATTTTCCATGTCAATATCTATAACTTAAAATCCTGCAGTTTTCGCACTGGCCACTAAGCCTAATAATAAGCGCCACTTCTTGGTCTGACAGATCATCTTATGGCCGGCTCTGATGGGCCAGCTTTAGCGCTGCCCTAGCTGTTTTACTGTGAACAACATTGGCTTAACCTAAACTTGTATATACTATTTATCTTTAAATAGATAATGATCATAATAATCCTATATAACACAAAAAATCACTTTTGTAGAGGGGAAATTCTGAAGGATGTTTCAAAATCTCCTTGCACATAACGTTTGGGTTACCTGGACTTTTCTAGTCCATGGGCAGTAAGCAACAAATTATTGACATGTAAACGTATTAGTTTTCCATTTGTTCAGTTACAGTACATCAAATACAGATATATTATACAGTATGCACACATACTCATATGTTATGTACTGGGTTTATGTTCCCACTTTGTTTTCATTTATAAGTATGATGGCACCTGATGGACCCCATTGGCATATAAAAGCATAGCATGTAACCCTATTGGTCCTTTTTAATATGATAGAATCCGAGACAGAAGTGCTGAGCTTAGCCTCCACTGCAATGGTAAATATTTCTTTTTGTCAAAGTTTACATGAAGTGGCTTTGTATATACTATGTATGTATATATTATATTATTATTTATTATATTATTATTTTATTCATATAATGCTGTATGTTTATAAAACATGTTCTAAGCTCCTTTTCACAGTTATACAAAACACATTTTTATTTCACCTTTAAATGCTAATAGACCTATATTTTCTAATGTTCCTTATTTAAAAGGGTTATCCCAAGAAGTGATAATTATAAACATTGTTTGTATTTAGAAATATAAAAATGATAATATCCCCAGATATTCCAGGAATCATGTTAGTTTAGTGCCACCAGCCTTTCTATGCCCACTTCAGTAAATGTACTGAAGTGAACACATATGCTTATTCTTTTCTCTGCATCTCTGGCTATGCAGAGGGATCCCTGGTGGAAGTGAGCCCTTTCTTTCTAAAGTTTCATCTCCTAAGAGAAACAGAAATGATGCTATAAAAGCAGCCTGCTCTCACTCGACACTGAGGTACTACACAAGGTCATTATAATTATTGAGGGCACTATAGGGGGCATAATATCTATTGGGGGTACTAGAGGGGAGCATTATAACTACTGGGGGCAATATAGAAGACCTTATAGCTGCTGGGGGTACTACAAGGGGATATTATAAGTACTGAGAGCTCTACGGGGGGGCCTTATGGATGGGCTTTATTACTACTGGGAGCACCTTAGGGGGTTGTATTACTACTGATTGCACTTTATGGGGCCTTATTACTAATGGGGAAACTCTGGGGAGCTTGATCACAACTAGTAGGTATCATGGGGCATTATTAATAGTGGGAGTACTGTGGGGGTGATTATTGGGCTCAATGTGGAGGGCACTACTACTAATAGGGGCACACACAAGGCGTATTATCACTGTAGGGAGATACATTATTGGAGATAATTATTACTATTAGGACTTTTGGCAGCACTTTAGGGACTCTGTATGGCACTGTTATTTCTTCAGTATAGTATATCATTGGGGAGCATAGTGGACACAGTATTGTAGGTAGCAGTAGGATATCACTGTTGGGGCACCAGGAGGAGGAGGAAGACAGCCAAGTGAGGAAGTTGAGACATGGCGAAAAGAAACCATCATGCCTTGAATTTATATTCAGTTGTACATTATTCCCTAAAAAAAATAATCAATTTTATTACATAGAATAGATTAAATACTATTTATAGTTAAATCCTGCACATTATTATATACAGTTTTTGCATTTGCGTTTGTGTGATCAAGCTCCCCAGAGTTTCCCCATTAGTAATAAGGCCCCATAAAGTGCAATCAGTAGTAATACAACCCCCTAAGGTGCTCCCAGTAGTAATAAAGCCCATCCATAAGGCCCCCCCGTAGAGCTCTCAGTACTTATAATACCCCCTTGTAGTACCCCCAGCAGCTATAAGGTCTTCTATATTGCCCCCAGTAGTTATAATGCTCCCCTCTAGTACCCCCAATAGATATTATGCCCCCTATAGTGCCCTCAATAATTATAATGACCTTGTGTAGTACCTCAGTAGTTATTGTGCCTCCCTGTAGAGTCCTCAGTAATTATAATACTAATAATAAGAGTAATTAAGGAGTTCCTAATAGTTATAATGCCTTTTATAGTGCCCAGTAACTATAAAGCTCTTTAATACCCTCAGTAAATATAATTCCCCATAAAGTGCCACCAATAATTATTATGTCCCTCGTAGTGCCCAGTAGTTAAGATGCCCCTAGTAGTTATAATGATCCCCTGTAGTACCTCCAGTAGGTATAATGCCTCCTATAGTGACCCAGTAGTTACAAAGGCCTCCTGTAGTCGCAGCCACAAAATGGCAGCCACAATTTTACAGGTCATAAGACAGAGAAGAAGGCATCTGCCACCAAAAAGGGATAAGTTTGGGTCTATGTTTTTAATTTTAAAAAAATATGACCGTGCAGTGTATTAATTAACCACTTCATTACCAGAGTGTTTACCCCCTCCTTACCAGGCCAATTTTTCAGTTTGAGCAATGGGCCTATCTAACTGCAAATAACTATTCAATTTCTGAGCCAACATATATGTATTTGATATTATTTTCTGTTGAACAAATTAGACCTTTTATTTGTACAATTAAATGACAAATGTCTCCTAGAAGAGAGATGCCCCATGACCATTTTTCTCACCCCACCCCTCATTTCCTCACCTGTAAATAAGTAAAAACATAAATTGAAAAAAAGGAGCTATAAATAGAAACAGAAACATATGGACATGAATATTGATTATACTCACCAGATCGACTTCAGTCTTCACTATCACCTATAAAGGAAAAGAAGACAAAGAGAAAAATTTTAAAATAAGATATTGACACACTAAAAACATTAGATAGGACTCTAAACATATAGCCCTATCAGGAAGATACGATAAATATAAAATCTAACCAAATAGATATCATAAATCATTATATGTGATTAGGGATATCCTTACATAAACTTTAGATTTATCAGGCAGTGAGACATACAATGGAAGATATACCACATATTTGAATTATTGTATCTATAATTATTATTGTATTTCCATGTTTTAACGGATGTATTGATTTGCTATTTTTCATTTATATTTATTGTTATAGACTAACTTTGAGCAAAATATTTAGATATCAATGAGACCATTTTCTATAGTCTTTATCTATACCGACCATTTATACCTATAGAGAAATGTATTTACAAGTTACCTATGGAGTGGTATCTCGAAACATAATCTCCAGTAGAGAGATGTCATTATTGCTACTAAATAAATAATGTTTATTCCCTCTACCATAAAACAAATAGAGAATACACCTGAAATCAATTAAAGAAAATTCCACCCCACTAGTTAAAAAATGGAGTATAAAATCCTTAACTGAAAGCAGGTCTAACCACCACTGAGGAAGGGGCAGACTACTAGTCATAGACCCCGAAACGCGTCTGGGAGGATAGACCTGCTATTACCACATCGAAAACGCCGACAGGAGAGCAACCATCCTTTATTACCCATACAGCACACTCAATCCACACAAACCACGCGCGATCCCCATACGCAGGAGGCCCGTTCCGGCAGTAACTCCAATACACAGCCCGCACTGCAAGAGAACACTGAAGGCCGGTGTAATATCCAGGAGATCGGGATTGGTAATGTACTGAGTCTTATTACTATCATTCAGGTATACCTGTCAATTACAGCGCAATCCCCTGGGGGAAATCAATGAATTAACGGTATATGAAAATCGGTTTGATTACAAAATTCAAGAGAGCATGCACCTTATGTGATTACAACCAGCCAAAAGACTCCATAGACTGTCGCATTTTTATGAATTTGTACATATAGTGCACTCTTTTTTCTTTTTTCTTCTTTCAATTTTTATTTTTATGTATCCTCATTTTTTAATTTTTAATTCTGTATCCAGCTATACGTTGCAATGTGCTACTAATAGGTATTGATTACCAGTGGTATATTAGACATAATGTATAGACACACTGGCGCCAGTTCATAACTATTATCGATTTAAAGGGGTATTTATATGATATATTTGATATATACAATAAAGGTAATTTTTTTACATCAGCTATATTGCCCGCAACGATTGAACAATACCAGATAAAGGTGTGCTCGTCTCACTACAAATTACCTTCTTAGCATACATATTTCCGCTTTCTGGGGGTGGAAAGCACTGAGACTAGAGCACCCCTAATCCATTTGCCATATCTGGAGGTGAGCCACTCGTTACTATTATCTCTGTTAAAGGTAAGTGTATCTTTAATTATTAGGTAAAATGTATATAGTGGTCAACTATTGGCCCCATTTGGCCCTTTTATCTCTTAATAATATAAAAATGAGTTTCTGTCTGTCTGTCTGTCTGTTCTCTATGCGCGACCAAACTACTGGACCGATTTTCACCAAATTCGGCACACAGGTACATCAGGTGTCCGGGAAGGTTTTAGACCAAGTCTCATCTCTCTAGGACATACCGTTCCTGAGATATTCCCAAAATATGATCTCCATTAGCCAACATTACAACTGGGAACTTTAAACTCCAACTGCCATTCTCTGCAAAGGCACACACGGGGAGGGCAGGTTTCCATAACAACCAGGTAATTATCAGCAGCTGAGGATCTCATCCATTTCTATTCACTGACAATGTTAAAGGTATTCTGGTTACCATAAATATAACTTATGTGTTTTTCTATTACTACAGTTCAGTAGTAATAAAAGATGTTTTCCTCCACTGCTGCCTATTGCGTGGGCTCATAAATAAGCATGGTATTGACCTTTAATTCAGGCCACCCTAAAAGAAGTACTTAAAACCCCCGCCCCAGGTCTCACTAAGCCACACCCCCAACTCTGTCAGGCCACACCCCCTTTCACTCCGCAGCCAACAGAGATTGAAAAAATAAAGGTAAAAATCAACTTCTGTCAGCTGCAGGGATGGGTGGGAGGTTGACTTTCTTCTGCAACAACACACACAAACATTAACCCCTTCACCCCCACGCCGTACATGTACGGCGCTGGGGCGATGCGGGCACATGGCGCCCGCTCGCGGGTGCGGCGGGCGTCATGGCCGGCAAGTCTCTGCTGTTTCTAACAGCAGAGACTTGCCGCTACCTACTATATCGGCGGCGTCTTCCGGGTTGACTAGATGCCGTGATCACACGTGATCACGGCATCTAGTTGCGGCTAAACCCGGAAGCGTTCGCTTCCGGGTGGTGTACAGACACCCCGTGTGGCCAATCGGGGTGTCTGTACACCATATGAAAACTGTAATCCTCGCTGGTGAGGATTACAGTTTTCAAAGTGCAATTCTTATTCTGGCCACTAGATGCAGGCCAGGATAAGAAATGAGCAATTCATGTCTTTTCTGAGTCTATAAAACCCAGAATTGCTCATAAAGAAAAAAAAAAAGCCACAATATATAAGCCCATATTTGAGCTTTCTAATAGTAAAAAAAAATTAAAAAAAAAGTTAAAAAATATATAAAAAATAAAAAAGATGTAAAAGTTCAAATCACCCCCTTTCCGTATAAGTAAAAAATAAATACCTAAATAACAATAAATATAGACATCATGGGTATCATCGTGACCGAAAACCGCCCGTACTTTTAAAATATAAAAAAAAAAATTCCAATACAGCGAATTGTGTGGCGGAAAAAAGCGTCCAAAATGGCGATTTGCCGTTTTTTGTCGCTTTTTTTTTCTAAAAAAAATTAAATAAAAAGTGATCAAAAAGTCATACACACCCCAGAATGGTATCAATAAAAACTTCAGATCGTCCCACAAAAAATGAGCCCCCATACAGCTCTGTACACATAAATACCAAAAAGTTATAGGGGTCAAGATTTGACAAGGAAAAAAAAAAAAAAAAAAGGGCAACTTTCTAATTATTTTATCACTATGAAAACGCAGGAAAAAACTATACATATTTAGGTATTGCCGGATTCGTACTGACCAGTAGAATGAAAGTAACGGATCAGTTTTAATGCACATCGAACGCTGTAAATAAGAAACCCGTAGAACTGTAGCGGAAATAGCGTTTTCTTTGCAATTTCACCCGGTTTGGAATTTTTTTCCCGCTTCCCACTACACCATATGCAATAATAAATGGTGGCGTTGGAAAGTACAAACTTGTCCCGCAAAAAACAAGCCCTCATACAGCTATGTGAATCAGAAAAATAAAAGAGTTATGGCTGTTTGAAGGCAGGGAGCGCAAAAACGAAAATGCAGAACCGAAAAAAGCTCCGGGGGTGAAGGGGTTAAATAAAATAGATTAAATACACCCATGTGAAGCGTCTTGCTAATCCACGCCCCTGACTCTGTCAGGTCACGCCCCCTCCCACTCCGCAGCCAATGGGAATTGAAAAAATGAAGGTAAAAATAAACTTCTGTTTGCTGCAGGGGTGGAGGGTGAATTTCTCTCTGCAACGACACACAAAAATTTTAAGATGAAATAGACTAATTATAGACTACAACCGTTCGAAGCCTTTTGCTAAGCCACGCCCCGTCTCTGTCAGGTCACGCCCCCTCTCACTCCGCAGCCAATTCTGCAACGACACACAGAAACATTAAATGAAATAGATTAAATGCACCTATGCGAAGCGCTTTGCTAAGCCACGCCCCCGACTCTGTAAGGCCCCGCCCCCTCCCACTCCGCAGCCAACAGGGATTGAAAAAATAAAGGTAAAAATCAACTTCTGTCAGCTGCAGGGATGGGTGGGAGGTTGACTTTCTTTCTGCAATGACACACAGAAACATTAAATGAAATAGATTAAATACACCCATGTGAAGCGTCTTGCTAATCCACGCCCCCGACTCTGTCAGGTTACGCCCCCTCCCACTCCGCAGCCAACGGGGATTGAAAAAATAAAGGTAAAAAATAAACTTCTGTTTGCTGCAGGGGTGGGAGGGTGAATTTCTCTCTGCAACGACACACAAAAATTTTAGATAAGACTACAACTGTTCGAATTGTCTTGCTAAGTCACGCCCCCAACTCTGTCAGACCACGCCCCCTCCCAACTCTGCAGCCATTCTGCAACGACACACAGAAACATTAAATTAAATAGATTAAATCACCTATGCGAAGCGCTTTGCTAAGCCACACCCCAAACTCTGTCAGGTCATGCCCCCTCCCCACTCTGCAGCCAAAAGGGATTGAAAGTATGAAGGGAAAAATAAACTTCTGTCAGCTGCAAGGGGTGGGAGGGTGAATTTCTCTCTGCAATGACGCACAAAATTTAGATGAATAGACTAATTTCAGACTACATACCGTTCGAAGCATCTTGATAAACCACACCCCCAACTCTGCCAGGCCACGCCCCTCTCCCACTCCGCAGGCAACCGGGATTGAAAAAAAATCAGCTGCAGGGGTGGGAGGGTGAATTTCTCTCTGCAACGACACACACAAAATCGTAGATGAAATTGACTAATTTTAGACTACGACCATTCGAGTACTAATAAAAAGATGTTTTTTTCCACTGCTACCCATTGCGGGTCCTTCATAAATTACCATGTCATCGACCTGTAATTCATGGCCACTCTGACCCCCGCCCCAGATGAAATAGACTAATGAAATAGACTAATTATAGACTACCAACCGTTCGAAGCCTTTTTGCTAAGCCACGCCCCGTCTCTGTCAGGCCACGCCCCCTCTCACTCCGCAGCCATTCTGCAGCGACACACAGAAACATTAAATGAAATAGATTAAATGCACCTATGCGAAGCGCTTTGCTAAGCCACGCCCCAACTCTGTCAGGCCACGCCCCCTCCCACTCCGCAGCCAACGGGGATTGAAAAAATGAAGGTAAAAATCAACTTCTGTCAGCTGCAGGGGTGGGAGGGAAGTTGTGGATTTCTTTCTGCAACAACATACAGAAACATTAAATGAAATAGATTAAATATATCCGTGCAAAGCAATGTTTTCTTCCACTGTTACCATGGCGTGTCCTCATAAATTACCAATGGCATCGACCTGTAATTCTGGCCACCATCAAAAGAAGCGACTTAAAACCCCCGCCCCTGGTCTTGCAACGTCACGCCCCCGACTCAGTCAGGCCATGACCCCTCCCACTACGCAGCCAATGGAGATTGAACAATTGAAGGTAAAAATCAACATCTGTCAGCTGCAGGGATGGGAGGGAGGATGACTTTCTCTCTGCAACGACACACAGAAACATTAAATGAAATAGATTAAATATACCCGCGCAAAGCAATGTTTTCTTCCACTGCTACCCATTGTGTGTCCTCAAATTACCATGGCATTAACCTATAATTCAGGCCACCCTGAAATGAAGGACTTAACCCCCCCCGTGTCCCATTAAACCACACCCCCTCCCACTCCGCAGCCAATAGGGATTGAAAAAATGAAGGTAAAAATCAATTTTCTGTCAGCTGCATTGACTTTCTCTGTGCAATGACACACAGAAACATTAAATAAATAGAAGAAATATACCCAGGCGAAGCCGGGTCTTTCTACTAGTTTAATTATAAAAGGGGCATTTTCCGGAGATTGCAGGCCACAACAGCAATACTTTGCATATTGTGCTACGCACCTAACCAGCCAAACCCCATACCAGTAACAGCCTATGTTTGGCAACCATATTATATGGCAGTTAGTTTTCAGGCTCCTGTCCCTCATGGCAATAATCCTGCAGCAATGTTTGATCCATCCACCATGTTCGGCCCATCTGGTATTAACTGTAATACACATTTAAAGCGAAATGCCATCTGGTTCATAGTATATATTTGTAGTTTTCAATTTTACACTTGGAATATGGAAATTATTCTTTTTTAAAGGGATTCATATCTACAGTGTTAAAAAAATAATTTCTGTTTTTTCAGTAGTTTTCCATCTGACAGAATAGAGCCATTTAAAATTTTGACGTGTACATTTTTATATTTATTCTCAGTCTGTTTTTGAACATTCTCCATTATTTGTAAATCTAAATTTTCTTACAGCTATAACATTTTTATATTTCAGTCTACAGAGCTGTATGAGGGTTTGTTGCAGGACAAAATTTAGATTTTATTGGTACGATTTTTGTGGTACATATGACTTTTTGATCACTGTTATTAAATTTTGGGGTGGGAGAAAAATTGACCAAAAAACAGTGAATGATGTGTTTTAATTTTTTTTCTATTACGGTGTTCAGTTCACGTGACATTTTTATTAATCTTTTAATAGTTCAGACATTTTCGAATGTTCGTTTTTTCGTTTATAAATTTTTATATGTAAAATTGGGAAAGGGGGTGATTTAAACTTTTAATTTATTTTATTTTTTTACTTTTACAGTACCCACTTTTAACCCCACCATCTTTTGATCCCTTGAACTATTCACCCTAATAGAGATCTTTTAGGGTGAATAGCATTTTGACGGGCTCCTTGCTGAGCTCTGCCTCGTGCACAGTGAAGCAGGGAGGTTACCATGGCAGCTATGGGAAACTTCAAAATCATCCAGGCTGCCATGGTAACTGATCAGAGATCGGTGTTGGTTGCAGCATCTGAGGGGTTAAATGATGGGGTTCGGTGGGATCTCCATTCCCTGTCATTGTGGCTGGATGTGTGCTGTATGATACAGCCAGCACCCGCTGCGTATTGAGCTAGCTCAACGCAGCAACCCGCTGCATACATTCCCTCAGCTATCATGACATATGGGTATACCTGATTTATAATGATTCATGATGAATTAATTCATAACAAATCAAATTTCTTCTCAAAGTTCGGCCAATCGATGGAATCAAATTTTTAAACTTCACTCATCACGAAATGTAATATAATAATAATAATAAATAATAATAATAATAATATAAAAATAATGATTAATACTATCGACACTTTGTAACTATTCCATTTTTGAACTTTTAGTGCTGAATCTTTCATAGTCTTTTGAACTTTATTCCTTACACTGAATTTTTGTTCCATGCATTACATACTTTACAAAGGATTACTCATGTCTGGAAAATAAGAAGTGTCACGATATTTGACATAAAAGTACACATTTTGCCAAAATCCTTCTATGTTTTTGGACCAGCATCATCTTATGTTCTCTATGCTTAGTTCTCTAAAAGATGGATACACGGTTATATATTTTGTCCATATTTTTGCTGCTGTATGTTTGCTGTATTTTTTTTCTGGAGGTGTCAAATGTTACAAATGAGTAAAGAAAATCCATTCGCACAATGCAACACAAAACCATGTTATTTCAAAGCTTTAAAAGCAAGGTGGTGTTTTACGGTATATTTTTTTTCTTGTGAAGATGTAAAAATGCACGACAAAGAAGCAGCATCTAACACCACGTGTAATGTAACATAAAAAAATAATAACTACATTATAGTTTCACAAAGATTTCTTACATGGACATTTCACATCCTTAGTTGCTACAAGTGCACTGTGGCTCCGAACAACCTTCATATTATATGGGTCTACACTATACAATATACCTCTGAATTCACATAGTTAGGGCTCATGCAGACAGCCATTCCCCGGTCATGACCATATTGCACCCCGCAACATGCGGGCACTGGCCGTGTGCTCACTGCATCACGTATGCAAACTCATTCACTTGAATGGGTCTGCAATCTGTAAGGTGCGGGTGTGGAACGGAGGAACAAAAACACCACAAAAGCACTCTCTGTGCCTCTGCACAGCAAAAAAATAGAACATTTTTTTGCGGTGCGGACAGATAATGGACCCATTCAAGTTGAATGGGTCTGGATCCGTCTGCAGAATCTGCACGGATGTTGCCCGTGCATCGGGGACTGCAAATTGCGGACCTCAATTCACAGAACAGCCAGGCAACGGCCGTCAGTATGAGCCCTCATACAGACGTTTTGTTTTTGTTTTGTTTTTTTTTTTTTACTTTTATTCACACAAAATCTGGTTGAATACTTTGTTAAGGGGCTATTGTCCCATAGAAGGAAAGATTTTTAGGGTACACCATATTGCAGCACATGGAGTGCCTTTTTAAGAAAAATCGAGTTGATGGTTTTCTGGATATAATTTTTCAAATCACTCCATGTATTCTTCTTTCTGTCCTTGCTCTTTAGCTTCATCTTTATTTGGACATTTACCTTGTCAAACAGCCTCCCTTGACTTTCTCAGTCAGACTGTTCACTGTCGCCAAAGAGAATCCCCCTGTAGTGACTAAATTAGAGCATCACACACCACACAGTAGAGCTGTCATACTGTCATCCCAATTCTATAGATATACTATTTTACTAACAGATAACATTTTCCCCTCACAGCAGCAGTAAACTGACAATGGATTACCTATTTATCTCTCGGTGCTGACAGCTACTGAAGGGCAATATTATATATATAATAGTCAATGGAAAAGAAAAAGCAAAACATTTCTAACAAAATTGTTTTCTATGAGTTTTAAAAATAATACCCCTTTCTCATGTAACTATTACTTTAAGTTTAGGCAGTATAGGGACATGAAGTAACACCAGAATCACAGAAATGTATAAAAATCAGCTTTAAATGTTCACAGGAAAAAATGTTAACTTCAATTTTAACACAATGCATGATTTGCTCATTGTGAATCCTGTGTAAGACAAAATCTAAGGTGCAGCTGTGGAAGCTAATCAACTTTCTTGTACTTTCAAATATGATAACACATGATAATCTCAGCCCAGGACCTTCTTTGAGATTACAGTTGTTATATTTCCTTGTGGACGTCTAAATTTCAACATAGGGTCACATAATGGTACTTATCATTTTTTATTATATTTAGAGTTTATATTTAGGGTTAACCAAATTAGAAAATTTAGAATTGCATAAAATTATCTTTTTTATTATAATAATACATGAAACATGTATAAAATTAAAGACCAAAGTACTTGACAATACAATGATAATTTGCCCCATTGCTTACAGTCAGTCTGTTTGAATACAGAATAGTATATTGACACAAGACTAATCTTACCTTCATTCACAAAAAAACTGCTAACTCATATTTAGCTTTGGATATTTTTTGACAATGGATTTTCTAAAGTCTGATGTTCTCATTAGAATACATAAACTCCTGAGGATTGGAAATTTTTTTCTTGTCTTAGATGTCTTGCAAAGTTTGAGAATTACCCCTTCAATTGAGGTCCAATCTATCAAGATTACACAGGATTTGTCAGGTTTTGTATAATTAATTATTGTTGATATTCCGCTCTTTATTTAAATATTATGGTGTTTTTTATTACAAATATAATACCGATTTAATAGGTTACTGAGATTTTAAAAAAATTATAATATTCTTTTATTCATATTATGCTGTACATAAAATAACTGATCTTTTCTAGCCCTTGAAGCTTTTCCTATTAACTGTTCCATTACAGAATGAACCATGCTGTTTTGGCATTTGAAAATATTGCAGACCCTTCTAGCAGCAGCAGTGTTAATGTTTCTGACCCCTCTAAGGGAAGATTTTAGAAATCCTGGAATATGTTTGTGCTGGAAGAGTGACTGATATACAGACGTTGGTTACATATGGCTCCGGTCCAGCAAGGAAAGCATTGGCTTTGTCCTGTGATGTGGTTGCATTGGAGAACCATTCTTATAATCACAAATCTTGAGACACTCAAGCCCCAAAAATCCATCTGGACAAGCTGGAAATTAATATAAAAACATAGCTGGGCAAAAAAAATCCTGAAAGAGCTAAATCAGCAACCAGGATTTTAAGAGCAATTTCCTGCTCTTTGCAAAGTGTCTGACTAATGCTTAAACCCTCCTCTACATTTCATTGAGTTGTAGGGATCTGAAAACATTTTATAGTTAGAAACCCTTTAATTTATGTATTTTTATGGCTATATTATCTTGTGACAAGCAATACTATTGACACCTAAGAACTTAAGAGAAAACATTTAAGGTGGTGTAAAGGAAATTATGCACACAGCTGCCATTATAAATTCAATTCCCAACACACTACTTAGTACGTTCAGCCTTAATTACCGTTCGCCACAAAGCAGTTTTGTTTAGCATCACAGACAAAAAAAAAAGTGTAATGAATTTAAATGAAAATACTGATAAATTAGTTACTTTATGACACCTTTTAGGCTTCTTATAGCATTGCAAATGTTTAATTAGCTATTTTACAGTTTTATACCTTTTTCTTTCCTAAAAAAGAAGACTTTGGAGACCTTGAGAAATAATAAACGGAAATTATTGTTTTTCCATTTTATTTCTCTAAGAATTATATTTCAAACAAAATGTAATTAAAATGTATGTTAGTATATGAAATACAGAACTTTGTGACAAGCGGAAATGATAACTATTATTTATTAAATCATTCATTTTTTGCACGTATGTACACCCGTAGAGCAAGTTATTCAACATTTCCACCCCTCAAGAACTATGACATAGAAGACTAGATGACTAGAATAGAATAGAATCAGATGGCTTGGCATAATAGGTTTAATTTGTTCATACACAGTATCTCCACAGAATAGGCAATGGTTGAAGACAGTAGTATGGAGGATCTAATTACATTTCTGAAAAATTGTCCAGGATCATCATCTCTTGACTAGAGTGAAGAGCAGTTACAAATTGATCTGTTACTCACCTGTACTGAGTCCCACCACACTTTGTCTCACTTCTCTCCTTGGCCTGGCTTTGTTACTTCTCCTCTAACAGACCTGTGATGTTATCCCGCTGGTTAGTTTAAACACCCCTGACTATTCGTCAAGTCTATGATGTTCCCACCTAGTTCTGTTGCTACTACCTCCATTTTGTTATAGTTAGAGCTCCACTATCTTTCTGACCCAGCAAGACCTCTTGGCATGGATAGACATTAAGGAACCTGCTACAACAACTTCTCCTATCATGCTACATATGGCACAGTGTGTTCCCTCCACTGGATCCACCATTGGGATTTTCTCCTCTTCATGTTCATCCCTTCCTTGGTTTAACAGGAACCCTAAGCCTTGGTTGGGCTTTCTTAAAGGTGGTGTCTCACTTCAGCAAATAGCATTCATCTTGTAGACAAAGTTAATACAAGGCACTTACTAATGTATTGTGATTGTCTACATTACTTCTAGAGATGAGCGAATCTATTCGCCGCTTCGCAGATTCGTTACGAATCTTTGTTTTTCCCTACACTAAAGTGAATCCAAATCTTTTCAGATTCGCTTTGGAAGAATCTTCTTAAATCTTTGTACGCTAACACTATGTACACATCATATAATTTGTATGCTAATGCTATGCATCTGATAATTTGTACGCTAATGCGTATGTATTCAGTTAAGTAGCGTACTTTTACTGTATGTTCATTATTTGTGCGGGCCTAGACGATAATACGCTACAGCTTCGTACGCACTTTATACACTCATGCGTACGTATTCGCGGGAATGTTCACAGAACACTAATATTTTTAGCACAACTTGGACCGAATGAATCTTATCCGAGCCGAATCTTTTAAAAATTCTGCGAATATTTGCCGAAACAAATCTTTGATCATTCGCTCATCTCTAATAACTTCCTTTGCTGGCTTGATTTATTTTTCCATTAACATTATACACTGCTCTTGTCCAGGGGTTATGACTACTTTGCAGTCCCAGGCAAATCTGGTGGTCATGCTTTCACACTATAGTAATAAGCACTGGCTCTCTGGTGGCCGCGACTGTGGGAGTACACATAGGCATGCATGCACACAACTCCCCGACACCTCCTTTCTGTGCCGCAATGGGCGAACGTAACCCCTGGAAATGAGCAATGTATAATGGAAATGGAAAGATGAATTAAACCCAGCAAAAGAGGCGATATGGATAATAACAATACATTAGTAAGTGCCTTGTATTAACTTGCTAAAGTGAGACAACTCTTTTAATGTACAGTACATTTGGAATTTTGTCCACAACAATCATGCAAGAGTGGCTTACATATTTTCACTGTTCCCTGGATAAGCCTGAGCCTAGACAAAACCCCTGTGGGAATGGATGACCCTATCATATATTCACTGTTATCCTTTTTTCCCAGTCTTCCACAAGGTGTTTGATGTGAATGGTTGTGTTAATTTAAAAAGCCAATGCCTTCCTTTGGTTGATAAAAGGTCCAATGAATGCAGAACATTATGGCCATCGTCTTCTGCAGGCGTGGGATTAGGAACATGGGCAGGGCTGGCAGCAGTTAGTGCGAGCTGCCTGGCCCTGTCCTTTACAAGAAAGGAGGCGTCCCTAGAGGTGGGGAAACGGTGTTACTAGGTGCAGGGTTTACCGCCCCTTGCACCTAGTAAGCCTAAATTTGCATATCATAAAAGTGTATTTTCTGAAAAACGGGGACACCAAAACAAAAATGATTACCAGATCGGGCATCAGGTGACATTTGCACATTGCAAATGTCATCCTGTTGATATGCCCAAACTGGTGACAGAACCCTTTAAAAAAAAAAAATAAATAAAAAGGGATCAAAAAGTCATACACACCCAGCAATCAGTATCAATAAAAAGTTCAGATCGCCCCACAAAAGATGAGCCCCCATAACAGCTTCCGTACACAAAATACCAAAAAGTTATAGGGGTCAAGAACTGGGAAAAAAAAAATTTTATCACTATCAAAATGCAAGAAAAACTATACATATTAGGTAATGCCGGATTCGTACCTGACCTGTAGAATGAAAGTAACTGGTCAGTTTTAACGCATATCGAACGCCGTACATAAAAAACCTGTAAAACTGTGGCGGAATTGTGTTTTTTTTGCAATTTCACCCGATTTGGAATTTTTTTCCCACTTCCCACTACACCGTATGCCATATTAAAATGGTGGCGTTGGAAAGTACAACTTGTCCTGCAAAAGCAAGCCATCATACAGCTATGTGAACAGAAAAAATAAAAAAGTTAATGGCTGTATCAAGGCAGGGGAGCGCAAAACGAAAACACAAAACCGAAAAACCTCCGGCGGTAGAAAGGGTTAATACAGTTTCAAGCAGGTCGCAACCTACATGGAGGAGACCCGCCGCCAAGAAGACAGTGGGAATAGGGTTCAGGTAAGAAGAGTAATTGCAGCTTACCGCAGCTGCTGCTGTAACACAATATAGGCCATATGAGGGCTTGTTTTTGCAGGATGAGTTTTTATTTTCAAATCACACCATTTTGAGTTACATCTAATGTACTGTATATCATTTTAATAGCAATTCTGCCATTGTTTTTTTAATAATGTTTGTGGTGTGGTAAAAGAGAATGATAAGTTTTATTCTGTGGATCAGTCCAATTATGGTAATACCATCTTTATAGTTTTTTATTTGTTTTTCTGCTTTTGCACAGTAAGAACTCTTTATTTCGGAAAATATGTTTTTTTTAGTCACTGCATTAAAAGACTCACAACATTTCTTATTTTACCATCCATGGAGCTGTGCGAGGGTATGTATTTCCAGATGAGTTGTATTTTTTCATTGCCTTTTGGAAGATATACAATTTTTTTGTTTTTTAGCTTTTTTTTAAGATGTTCACCATGCAGAATAAATAACGTAAACATTTTATTGTATGAGTTGCTATGGGACATTGCAATAGTAATTACATCTACTTTTTAAATAATAAAAACCTGGCAAATCTCTGATCACTCATACACCGCAAACCTTCTGTATTCCAGTATATTATATCAGTTACAGTAAATCTGACATAATGCCCTATTAGGTCCTGCCCAAAGTACAGTGTATGTGGAAGGCCTGGAAATCATTGTTTTGTCTTCAAGGTTCCATGGCAACCTCTAAGAACTCTGTGATTCCATGGCCTGATACCCTTGCAGAGTGGTTGTGATGTAGAATAGAATTGGGCAGACTCACTTATGTCTATTGTTCCCCAACCTGGCGATGTAGATGAAGAAGGCCACTGAGTGTAGTGATGTCTGCATAGGAAGAGAGACTCTGTAGCAGCAGTGAAACAGTCTCAAGACTTAGCTACAGTCATAATGATGCCTTCCCACGTCAGGGAAAAATCCGGAAATATGCAGGTACGGATTTTGTGGTGGATTACATCCTCTATTGAAATGTATGGAGACATTCTGCTCTAGAAAAGCCACAATAAATTATTATTTATGTAGTACAATGGAACACAGGGCAGGGGATTAACACTTTTCAACCCCTTATGATAAACATGGGGTTAAGTATTTATGCGGTGTATTTTCTAGCAGATTTCTGCCACATGGAAAGGCACCCTAAGGCCTCTTTCACCATGGGCGTCACAGATTCAGACCGGATGCGTTCCGGAAAATCCGCACGCACCGCACCAATCCGCCGCAATCGCAGTCAAAAGTAGCGTACGTTCGTTCATTTTTTTTCCGCATGGGTGCAAAGCGTTTTGATGCGTTTTTCACGCGCGCGTGATAAAAAACTGAATGTTTACAAACAACATCTCTTAACAACCATCAGTGAATCACGCATTGCATCCGCACGCAAGTGCGGATGCAATGCGTTTATTCACGCAGCCCCATTCACTTCAATGGGGCCAGGGCTGCATGAAAATATAGAACATAGAACATGCTGCGATTTTCACGCAACGGCGAACTGATGTGTAAAAAAATTTGCCCATGTGAAAAGCCCCATTGAAATGAATGGGTCAGGATTCAGTGCGGGTGCAATGCGTTCGCATCACGCATTGCACCCGCGCAGAAATCTCGCCCATGTGAAAGAGGCCTAAGGGTTTGAACAAAGAGAAGTAAACTGACCACAGTCCTCGTTTATGAGAAGGGGAGATTCATGAGGGAGTGAACCTGCTTCCATTTTGTTACAGCAGCTCTTTGTAGAAACTGTAAGTGCTGGACCTTGGTGTAACAGATATGTAACCGTTCAGCATTTATGCCTTTGCTTATCGTGAATGCAACTGTAAAGCTAAATGCCAATAAACTGTAGTTTGCTCATTGCCCTGCTGTTTCCTAGGCTCTATAACATCAAACTGTACAGCTGGGTTCACCTTCATTTTCACTCTGGTACGAACTAGAGAGTGAGAGGACCAGCCACCGTGATATTACATTACAAAAGGGAGACACTGTTTCGGCCCTTGACTCCATCCTTCCTTTACCAACATCATACAAATATTAGCAAAGGTCTGTAGATTTATACCGTCTCTATGCTGTCCATACCTGATCTTTAACATAAAATCCAGTGACTGTGTCTGTAGCTATTCCTGATACATGCTACATTCATAGAGATGGCGATTATCAATGAAGAAGGAGGTCCTACACAGTACTGACTGATAGACAGTCTCTGTCAGAAGTGAAATATTCACCACTGTCACCTTATATGATAGTTTCTAGATAGTGCCAAAAACGTATTAGTTAATACAATAGATTAGGTTAGGGTTATGTGATCATTGATTAGGGTTATAATTTGTATAGGTTGATAGAAAATTCTATCCATACATTATATACCTCTTAATATACATGCAAAAATGGATTGTCACATTCTTTGCAGCTTTGGACATTTCTGGACATTTTGGACAGTCGCACTCAACAGTGAACATGGACATGTGTGGTAAGTATGAACTATTTAAGTTTTATACGTTTTTTTTTGTAAAGTACATTTAAGGGCCCATGCACACAACCGTATTTTATGTCCACATCCGATCTGCATTTTTTTTGCAGATCGACAGCTGATTCATTAATTTCAATGGGAATGGAAAATGCAGCTGTGTGCTGTCTGCATCTCTATGTCTGTTTTGCGGACAAGAATAGACATTTCTAACATAAGGCTGGATGTACACAGGGGGAAAATGTGGGATGTACATGGACCGAAAAACAGATACGATCGTGTGCATGAGGCCATATTGTCATAAGGGAATGTTCACACAATTTTTGTTTAAAGTGATTACATTGTATTTTTATACATAATACTGTGTGGTTTCGTGGAAAAAAAACTGTAGATTTTTGTAGCATAGTAGCTGTTTTGTACATTTTTTTTTAATTATTTTTATTTTTTGCAATTTATTTTGTTTGTGACAAAGTTACATCAAGTGGACAGAATGGCAAGACAGCTGCAATCTTCCATTGGGGAACACAAATTTTTCTTGGTGTATAATTCCTTTAATTCATAAGTTGCTACTTTTTTTTACATTTCCTGTCTCTTTGGTTGTGGTGATTTTAAAAAGATTCCTGGCTCATTTATGAACTTATATATGCCACTTTTGTGGTGTATATCAGTCGCAGATTTTGTCGCATGCCATTTTGCTGCAAAATCTGAGACTTTTTGCTGCTCATGCCACTTTTCCAGAAAATGGGGTGTGGTGGACAAGCAGGCACTTCTCATTTTGGCATTGAAAATGTTTTAAATCAACGTCAACAAGGCAGTTGGTGTATATTTAACTGCATGGCCTGCTGGAGGAAGTGTCAAAGTTATGTAGAAGCCTGTGCCTCCACATAACTTTGGCATTTCCACCAGCAGTACGGACACTTACTTAAGACTGGTGTGGAAAATGCTAGTCTTAATAAATGAGCCAACTGATGCATTTATACATAGGTGGTAAGTTAGACACAAAGATATTAAACTACCCAAATTGCTACAGGATGTATTTTGTTGTTAGTGTAGATGTCATACTGTCTAGATGGGAGACATGAGATGAGAGGACGGGAGTGGGAGAGATGGTAGTCCTCATGGAGGAAACATCCTTCTCCAGTGTCCCATGGGCTGTGCAGGAAACTCTCACATAAAAGGAACCAGAAAAACTCAAAATGTATTTACTAAGTTGGATAATGTAATCTCATTCACATGTGAGAAGCACTGTTGCAGGAAGTAGACCTCAGCCTGTGTTAAGAAGGGAACATTGCTAGGCAGAAGAAGATCGACGTAGGTGGATCAGGCTGTTGGGGAAATGGAGCCTGGGAAGCAGTGGCCATGCACACCAGGAGGAGTGGAGCCAAGGTGGGCACCCAGCACCGCCATGACATAAAGACAGTAATCAGAGGAGGCATCACCTGTGAGTTCATACCAATTGATCTTAGAGTATAATCACGTATAGAGGTCATTATATGTTTTTTCCTCCAAAACTACAATGATATTGTGGCAAAACTCCACAGTTTTGCCACAGCTTTGCAAAAGTAGTTGAAGAAATAAATCATGATGTGACTGCTATGTCTGAATAAACCTCTATAACGTTTAATTGAATGTGTAAATATTATAAGACAATTTACAATGCTTGTGAGGTGGCCAACATGAAACTTTTTTACTGAGTTCACCATTGTGTTGAAATATCCCTGCATTCATGACCTGGTCTAAATCTGTCGTTCCAGTAGAGTGTTCCTTTAAAATACCTTCTGGTCTGTCAACTTTCTCTCGTCTGAAATTAATGTAAATCTTTTAGATCTTTGTTAATTAAAGTTTTGTCCATCCATACTGAGTCGAGAGCAATCACTACTTCTTATATGAGCAGATATAAAATAAGCCTGACGTAGACGAACAGTGATGTTAAAGTTACTGACGAGTAAATTACAAAATCCTTATTGCTATGCAGAGCAGGCATAAGAAGCCAAATATACAAGCAGAGAACAGTATTTACAATCAGAGCACAAGCACTAAAATGAAGATCCGCTATGACAAATGTAATTGCTTTTACTTAAGTGTAGTGCCTTTACATATTTCTAATCAGCATCCTTGCATCAAGACATTATCTTGCTAAACAGTATAATTCTATGTGTGATTGCCTTAGCACAGAAGAGGATAATAAGTAAAGCATGCTAAATTAGGGACTTAAGAATTCATTTTTATTATATGTAATTTATAATACAGTCACAGTATGGCAAGATTGAGAATTATACTTTGTATCCACATACAAAAAGAATATTAACCTTATTCATTCTCAGAAAAGCCTTTCTTTAGGATATATAAACTTTATGATTATCTCCTCAATACACAAAACAATCACAATCAATGGTGCCTTCACACTACGTTTGCAGTGTGTGTTCTGTGTATGTACGGATATATTCATCAAATGTACAGTAGAGACCAAAAGTTTTGGACACACCTTCTCATTCAAAGAGTTTTCTGTATTTTCATGACTATGAAAATTGTAGATTCACACTAAAGGCATCAAAACTATGAATTAACACATGTGGGATTATATACTTAACAAAAAAGTGTGAAACAACAGAACATATGTCTTATATTCTAGGTTCTTCAAAGTAGCCACCTTTTGCTTTGATTACTGCTTTGCACACTCTTGGCATTCTCTTGATGAACTTCAAGCGGTAGTCACTTGAAATGGTATTCCATCAGTCTTGAAGGAGTTCCCAGAGATGCTTAGCACTTGTTGGCCCTTTGCCTTCACTCTGCGGTCCAGCTCACCCCAAACCATCTCGATTGGGTTCAGGTCTGGTGACTGTGGAGGCCAGGTCATCTGGCGTAGCACCCCATCACTCTTCTTCTTCGTCAAATAGCCCTTACACAGCCTGGAGGTGTGTTTGGGGTCATTGTCCTGTTGATAAATAAATGATGGTCCAACTAAACGCAAACCCGATGGAATAGCATGCCGCTGCAAGATGCTGTGGTAGCCATGCTGGTTCAGTATGCCTTCAATTTTGAATAAATCCCCAACAGTGTCACCAGCAAAGCACCCCCACACCATCACACCTCCTCCTCCATGCTTCACGGTGGGAACCAGGCATGTAGAGTCTATCCGTTCACCTTTTCTTGTGTTCTTTAGCCCAAACAAGTCTCTTCTGCTTGTTGCCTGTCCTTAGCAGTGATTTCCTAGCAGCTATTTTACCATGAAGGCCTGCTGCACACAGTCTCCTCTTAACAGTTGTGGTAGAGATGTGTCTGCTGCTAGAACTCTGTGTGGCATTGACCTGGTCTCTAATCTGAGCTGCTGTTAACCTGCGATTTCTGAGGCTGGTGACTCGGATGAACTTATCCTCCGCAGCAGAGGTGACTCTTGGTCTTCCTTTCCTGGGGCGGTCCTCATGTCAGCCAGTTTCTTTGTAGCGCTTGATGGTTTTTGCGACTGCACTTGGGGACACTTTCAAAGTTTTCCCAATTTTTCGGACTGACTGACCTTCATTTCTTAAAGTAATGATGGCCACTCGTTTTTCTTTACTTAGCTGCTTTTTTCTTGCCATAATACAAATTCTAACAGTCTATTCAGTAGGACTATCAGCTGTGTATCCACCTGACTTCTGCCCAACACAACTCATGGTCCCAACCCCATTTATAAGGCAAGAAATCCCACTTATTAAACCTGACAGGGCACACCTGTGAAGTGAAAACCATTTCAGGTGACTACCTCTTGAAGCTCATCAAGAGAATGCCAAGAGTGTGCAAAGCAGTAATCAAAGCAAAAGGTGGATACTTTGAAGAACCTAGAATATAAGACATATTTTCAGTTGTTTCACACTTTTTTGTTAAGTATATAATTCCACATGTGTTAATTCATAGTCTTGATGCCTTCATTGTGAATCTACAATTTTCATAGTCATGAAAATACAGAAAACTCTTTGAATGAGAAGGTGTGTCCAAACTTTTGGTCTGTACTGTATATATATATATATATATATATATATATATATACATACATAGTACATAAGGTAGTTGATACTATTATCACAGAAAGTTACCCATTAAAGTTTATTCATTGAACAGGTCTTACAGTACACAAACACAAATACAGTATATGTAATGTATGATATATTATTATATATTGCATAATCCATATGGGCAATTGATCCGCAGGAACTGTCAGGGCTGGTTTACACTGAGTAGTATTGATATCTATGGGCAAATATTTCAAATATTTGTTTCATAAAACTTACAAAATGAGACCTCTGGTGGACTAAAGTGGTATTAATACCACTTCTCCAATGCTATATAAATTTTTTTTAGAATTTACATTTAGAATGTCATCTAAAACCATACATACAATAGCACAACAAACTGCCAAAACAGTTATAGCAGATTAGAGTAGATAATCGTTACAACTTGAACATTAACAATTCTTGTTAGACGGTTATTATGTAGTGAAAATGTATGTGATGACTAGAGATGAGCGAATACTAAAATATTCGTGTGCTCGGTACTCGGAACAAATTTTTCAAAATATTCGTATATTCGTACGTAATATCGAATCCTATTGAAGTCAATGGGAGATACGAGCATTTTTGCAGTGGACCAAAGTTATTCTCACGCAAGGTTGCCTAAACACCTGAAAACCTCTGAAAGTGATTGAAACACCACGGAAATGGATAGGTAACACCAGGGGCAGCATGTATGGAGCAGGCAGAGACAGTGCAAGGAGCGACAGGACCTTGTCCGATAAAGCGTACGCTATTGCTACTATACGCTTTTACTCTATACGCTGTTGCGTACGAATTCACGCACGACACTAGGCCGCGGCGTACAGTCCTCAGAGGCATAGACTCAAGATGGCAAGCAGGCGTTCCTTTGCTTTCAGCTCTGAAGAGCTCAAATACATGGTAAGAAAGTTTGACAGCATGGAATATGATGGCACACACCGACACCCCAATCTGGATAAAAGAAAAATAATCCAGCAGGTGATCCGAGGCTTGCGCCATCAGTTTCATAGTGTGCGGACCCCGGGCCAGATACAAAGAAAATGGTCGGATTTAAAATTAAAGTGCCCAGAGCGGCTTAATCAGATCCGGGACGAGAAACCACAGGGTGAGTAATAAAATATTTGAAAAGTAAAAACATGTTAAAAAATTAGTTTACTGTATTGTATATGTACCAGTGGCAATAATGAAATCCGTATAGAAGGACAACGTGGGCATGAGTGGTGCGCTGCAGCAATTTTCTTTCATGCTAGGCCACGCCTCTAACGCCACTCAAACAAGTGAAGGTATTCTCAGATACGTGCCCCTTCACAGTAATTTGCCTTAGGTTACTTTCACATATGTGGCGGTGATCCGGCAGGCTGTTCTGCAGTATTTGTCCTGCCAATTGCCGGTGTTGTGGCTGGATCAGCGCCGTCCTCCATTATTGTTAAAGGGGCTGGCCGTTCTCCCATTTGTATCAGGCAAATGCACTAGTGTGAAAGAAAGTACCCTTAGATATATGCCCCTTCATAGTTAGCGCTTCCTCCTCCTACACACAGACTCAAAGACGTGCTCATGCTGCTGCTAATGTGTCTGGAGTGGGCGATTTAAAAAATATTCCCACGATAATGATATTAAGAAATTTATCAAGATAAATACCCATTTAGAAGAAAAAAACACTTGGGGCCACAAGGAGAAGACATTATACTGTATGGCGGCAGCCACAAGGAGACATTATACTGTATGGGGGCCACAAGGAGACATTATACTGGACGTCGGGGAAGGTGAAGGGACTGCTCCCTGCTTACCATCACCTGTCTCTGCTTCCTATGGATGCAAAGACAGCTGACCACGGGACATAGCCACCCATTCCCGGACACAGCCGCTAAAATCCTGACTGTCCCGCCAAATCCGGAACGGTTGGGACTGGAGCTATGGTATACTAGTGCATTGTATGTGCTGTATTTATATTTGTTATGTTTGTACCTGCAAAATGTGACACAAAGACATCTTTTATTTATTCATTCAACCCCCCACCCCTCCCAACAAATGCTCCCTCCATCAAATATGCACTCCAGATATTCTATGTTCCCTTCACATGAAATGCCCACTCCCCATCATATCGCCCTCCTCTCACCCATAATATCTTCATAGTAGTATACAGTGTTAGTATTAAAACGGTCATCATAACAATTGTGTACGGATTTATGTTGCAGAGCAACGTCAACGACGTCACCAACGTCGCCGGCAGAGTCGTGCCCTGACGGCCCCTGAAGGACCTGCTGCTTCTAGTATGTGTAAACATATTTAATGTGTGAGTGCAGCAGCAGTGATATAAGAGTGGTTAGGAATGGGATCCAGCCCCAAACTATTCAGATGTATCAACATCAGAAGTTACAACTGTTCATTTGAGTTGAATGTAATGCAATTATTTAATGATTTTTGACAGCTGCTGCACCACAGAGGAGCCCCTCTAACCCTCCTATGCCCCAGCCAGTGAGGAGCCCACCTGCCCCTCCAACGCCCCCAGGGCAAATTGAAGGGTTAGAAGGTAGGTAAAATCAAAAGTGTAATGGGTGGAACTTCTGTCATCAAAATATAAGCTAAATGTATGCTTTATCTTTTGTAGCTCCAACCGTCAGGGGAGATGAGAAGTTTTCCCCAGGCCCTTGGGAAGACCACCCATTATGCGTGTCTAGTAAGTACAAACACCTAATTCACAGAAGTGTAATATTTTCAAGCACTAGGATCATGCCACCCAACATGTTATTCATAACTAGACTGTGTACACATCATGTTCTCCAAGTGGTTAGTGAAGCAGACATATCACAATAATTTAAAAATCAAGATAGTGAAAGAAGTAGAAACTTGTGTTATCCCAAAAATATTTAACAAAAATGTGACATACATGACATAATATTAGTAGTATATTGGTAATCTCTTTTTAACAAAGTGAGAAACAGCCCTGCACCTAACATAGATCCAGAGATCTGCCCCAATTATTCTGCTACATCAAGCTGGTTACTAAAGGGTAGTGTGACTAGTGTCTATTCCGCTGCATGTCAGGACTCATGTCCATCTCTCCCAATCACAGCTCAGGCAGTTGAAGATTTAAAATGAGCATGTGCGGCCTTCTCAATGAGCAGTTCTAAGAAATAAGAAAAAAAGTGGCTCAATAAAGATACATTTCACTGAATAACTGGGTCAGTTCTAGTAGATATACAAAATATTTAATGACATGCAACTGCTAAAGTATTCAGATCCAGGTGCTGGCTTGAAAGTTTTGAATATTTTTCGTGGGACAACCCCTTTAACTCGATTATACTAATACAGATATCCCCACTGACTTCAAGGTGGAGGCTGCCTTGCGGCGATTTAGAGCCAAGCTCCATGCAGCCTCCCGCCTCCTACACAGCCTCCAGCTGGACCACCAACAGCGGCAAGAAATGATGGCCGCACGTTGCCAAAGGCTGGCGTAATTTTTATTTTCTTTAGTTTTTGTATTTATTTTTATTTAAAAGTTATTATTTATTATTATTATTACTTAAATAATTCTTCTGAAACCTATGTTTTGATTGTTTTTTAAAACCTTTAACCTGACATACTGTGAAGAAATATTGTTAGGAAACACATAATGAATTGTACGTAAAGAGCAAGTGCTGCCAAAAATTACACGGAACAGGCACTCCAATACAACGGGTATAAAGAAGGGCCTCATTCACATTGTGGAACAATTGTTCTTGTCGTGGGACTCATACACTCATAAAGCCTATGCACAAAGTGACAAGTTACAAGGAACAGGTACACCTGATACACTTTTTATTACACATAAAGGAGGGCATCAGCACACCCGTGAAAAATTAATATTGATGGCCTGCTGGTGAGCTGACCGTTGAAAACATTATGGTTGAGGGCCTGCTGGTGAGCAGACCCTTGAAAACATTATGGTTTAGGGCCTACATGAGAAAACAGTGTATCCAATACACCCTAAAAGTGTTCAGCCACTTTCCTGTGGTGGGGTATCATCTTGATAAGCATCAACCTCAAAAAACATGCTTAATATCACACACTAAAAATTTTGGTTAGAGAAGCTGTTTGCCCTGGGTAAAAACTGAGTTTAGAGAGGCTGTTGGCCTTCCTTAAAAATTGAGTTTAGAGAGGCTGTTGGCCTTCCTTAAAAATTGTGGTTAGAGAGGCCCGTGAAAAATTAAGATTGATGGCCTGCTGGTGAACAGACCCTTGAAAACATTATGGTTGAAGGCCTGGTGGTGAACAGACCCTTGAAAACATTATTTCTGAGGGACTGGTGGTGAACAGACCCTTGAAAACATTATTTTTGATGGCCTGGTGGTGAACAGACCCATGAAAACATTATTTCTGAGGGACTGGTGGTGAACAGACCCATGAAAACATTATTTTTGAGGGACTGGTGGTGAACAGACCCATGAAAACATTATTTTTGAGGTACTGGTGGTGAACAAACCCTTGAAAACATTATTTTTGAGGGACTGGTGGTGAACAGACCCTTGAAAACATTATTTTTGATGGCCTGGTGGTGAACAGACCCTTGAAATCATTATGGTTGAAGGTCTGGTTGTGAACAGACCCTTGAAAACATTATGGTTGAAGGTCTGGTGGTGAACAGACCCTTGAAAACATTATTTTTGAGGGACTGGTGGTGAACAGACCCATGAAAACATTACTTTTGAGGGCCTACATGAGAAAACAGTCCATCCAATACACCCTAAAAGTGTTCAGCCACTTTACTGCGGAGGCGTACAGAAGTGGGAGGATATCCAAGACTTGTTCATCTTGATGAACATCAGCCTGTCGGCGCTGTCAGTCGACAGGCGTGTCCGTTTGTTGGTGATTATCCCCCCAGCAGCACTAAAGACCCTTTCAGACAGTACGCTAGCGGCAGGGCAGGCCAGCAACTCCAAGGCGTACTGCACCAGTTCAGGCCATTTGTCCAGCTTGGACAGCCAATAATTGTATGGCGTGGAGTCATCGCTCAGGACGCTGGTCTGGTCAGCGACATACTCCCTCACCATCTTGCGGTACAGTTCCGCCCTACTCTGCCTAACCTGTGGACAGGTGGTACACTCTGGCTGGGGTGACAAAAACTTGGCAAAGGCCTGACCCAGTGTACCCATGCCCTTGCTAGACACACTGCTTTTTCCCCTCCTCTCCCCTATTACTTGGCCCACTGCAGTTCGTCCCCTGTCGCTAGCAGTGTCGGATGGAAATGCTTGCAGCATTTTTTGCACCAGGGCCTTGTGGTATGCATTGACCCTTGTAGTCCTTTCCTCCACAAGAATTAGAGTGGGGAAATTGTCCTTACACCGTGGGTCTAGGAGGGTGTACACCCAGTAATCATTGGTGGCCAGAATGGTCTTCACACAAGGATCACGACAAAGGCAGCCTAACATAAAGTCAGCCATGTGAGGTACAGTCCCACAGCGCAACACTTCCCTCTCCTCAATCGACTGACTACTATTCATCTCCTCCTCTACCTCCACCTCCAATTCCTCCTCCTCAGCCCATACCCGCTGAACTGCTGTCATCAAATCGCCTCCTGCAGTGTGGCCTAGAGTCTCCTCCTCCTCTACCTCCACCTTCTGTAATTCGCTCTGCAAAACTGATATGAGGGTGTTCTGGCTGGCAAACAACGGACTGTCTTCCCCCATCTCCTGTGACATGCCTAAATCCTCTGACATTATGTTTTTTAAGGATTTTTGGAGGAGACACAGCAGCGGGATGGTGACGCTGATGATGTCCGCATCGCCGCTAACCATACGTGTTGACTCCTCAAAGGGGCCTAAGACCTGGCAGATGCCAGCCATCCATGTCCACTCCTCATTATACACCTGAGGAAGCTGACTGGCATGACTACCACCTCTCTGGGAAGCTGTCAGCTGGCAGTCTACTATTGACCTTCGCTGCTGGTACACCCTGGCTATCATTTGCAACGCTGAATTCCAACGTGTGGGAACGTCACACAGCAGATGGTGAACAGGGAGTTGTAACCGCTGTTGCACTGTCCTGAGGGTGGCAGCATCTGTGGTGGACTTCCTAAAATGTGCACAGATGCGACGCACTTTAGTGAGCAACACAGCAAGCTCGGGGTAGGCCTTAAGAAACCGCTGGACCACTATGTTCAGTACGTGGGCCATGCATGGCACGTGTGTGAGTCCACCAAGTTTCAGAGCCGCCACCAGGTTACGCCCATTGTCGCAAACAACCAGGCCTGGTTGCAGGTTCTGCGGCGCAAGCCACACAGTCGTCTCCCCCTGATGCCCTCTAACAGCTCTTCAGCCGTGTGCCTCTTGTCGCCCAAACTAAGCAGTTTCAGCACGGCCTGCTGACGCTTCCCTACCGCACTGACACTCAGCGATGTGGCCATCAATACTTTTTTGGAGGAGGAGGAGGAGGGAGAGGTGAAGGGGGGTGGTGGTGGAGGAAGAGGCATAATGTGCCAGTGAAACAGACACCGAAGTTGGTCCTTCAATTCTGGGTGTGGGTAGCACATGAGCAGGCCCACGGTCAGACTCGGTCCCAGCCTCCACCAGGTTCACCCAATGTGCCGTGAGGGAGATGTAGTGTCCCTGCCCACCGGTACTTCTCCACGTGTCTGTGGTTAGGTGGATCTTCCCACAAACCGCGTTGCTGAGGGCACGGATGATGTTATCTGACACGTGGCGGTGTAGGGCGGGGATGGCAACACGTGAAAAATAGTGGCGGCTGGGGACCGAGTAACGGGGCTGCCACCTCCATGAGGTTGCGGAATGCTTCCGTTTCCACAAGCCTATACGGCAACATCTCCAGGCTCAGTAGTTTACTTATCTGCACATTTAAGGCTTGTGCATGGGGGTGAACGGCTGTGTACTTGCGCTTGCGGTCAAAGGTCTGCTGTAGTGACAATTGAACACTTGCACTGCACTAGGACACATGAGTGGAGGTGGGGGAGGGATATGGAGTTGCATGGGTCCTTGCAGGGCTGGAGGCTGGAGTGCCCCAGTCGGGGGCTACTAGTTCAGTGACAGCATGTGACACAGGGGCTGAAGCAGCAGTGTCACCATGACCAGCTGACTGGAGTGCCAACCACTTAGTGGGGTGTTTTTTTTTCTCCAAATGCTTGCGCATTCTAGTTGTGGTCAGGTTTTTTTTGTTGACTCCCCTGCTTATCTTGGTGTGGCACAGTTTGCACACTGCTACACGCCGATCGCCTTCCTCATCCCTAAAATACTCCCAAACTACAGAGTATCGAGCTTTGCGCACTGGAGCTTGACCCCTGGGAACACTTGGGGGAGTAGTAGCTCGGGCCCTGCTTCTCCCTCTGCCCAGCCCACTGCCTCTCCCAAGTGGTTGTGGTGCTGATGTTGCCTCACACTCAGAACTGCTTTCTTCGTGTGCCTGATCCACCCAAGTCTGATCTGTTCCCTCATCATTAGCCAGCTCTTCCTCAGGGTCCCCACTCTGACTTAATGCCCTGCCAACTACCTCACCCCCTGACACCTGTGTCTCGTCATCGCCCACCACCTCCTCAGATGCCACAGGTAAATCCCTACCCTCATCACCCTGAGACTGCACCAGCTTTTATGAATCGGGGCAGAGAATCTCCTCCTGTAGCACATCAGGGAAGGGTTCACTGTACAGTTCCAGTGAATAAGTCCCCACATGATATTGGACTGTGGAGGATCTAGGCTGGGGAGAAGGAGGGCGAGGTGGAGGATGGACAGGTCCACTCCATTGGCTGTCATGAGTGGACTGGCTGGAAGACGGGGCAGTGGACATCTGGCTGGACGTGCTCTCCGCCATCCATTTCAGCACACTCTCTTGTTCTTGGGGGTCGGTCAAAGGTGTACCCTGTGGCCCTGCAAGCTTTTACAGAAAAGCAGGCATCTTGTATTGCTGTCTTTTAACTGCTACCACAGCAGCAGGCACAGTGTCACCCCACACACTACCATGGGCACCGCCTCTACTCACCACACCAGTTTTACGCCCACGTCTCCCACCTCTACCCTTGCCCCTGGTGTTCTCCATTTGGAGACTATCTCTCTCTCTCTCTCTCTCTCTATATATATATCACTTTATATATATATATATATATACACTCACCGGCCACTTTATTAGGTACACCATGCTAGTAACGGGTTGGACCCCCTTTTGCCTTCAGAACTGCCTCAATTCTTCATGGCATAGATTCAACAAGGTGCTGGAAGCATTCCTCAGAGATTTTGGTCCATATTGACATGATGGCATCACACAGTTGCCGCAGATTTGTCGGCTGCACATCCATGATGCGAATCTCCCGTTCCACCACATCCCAAAGATGCTCTATTGGATTGAGATCTGGTGACTGTGGAGGCCATTTGAGTACAGTGAACTCATTGTCATGTTCAAGAAACCAGTCTGAGATGATTCCAGCTTTATGACATGGCGCACTATCCTGCTGAAAGTAGCCATCAGATGTTGGGTACATTGTGGTCATAAAGGGATGGACATGGTCAGCAACAATACTCAGGTAGGCTGTGGCGTTGCAACGATGCTCAATTGGTACCAAGGGGCCCAAAGAGTGCCAAGAAAATATTCCCCACACCATGACACCACCACCACCAGCTTGAACCGTTGATACAAGGCAGGATGGATCCATGCTTTCATGTTGTTGACGCCAAATTCTGACCCTACCATCCGAATGTCGCAGCAGAAATCGAGACTCATCAGACCAGGCAACGTTTTTCCAATCTTCTACTGTCCAATTTCGATGAGCTTGTGCAAATTGTAGCCTCAGTTTCCTGTTCTTAGCTGAAAGGAGTGGCACCCGGTGTGGTCTTCTGCTGCTGTAGCCCATCTGCCTCAAAGTTCGACGTACTGTGCGTTCAGAGATGCTCTTCTGCCTACCTTGGTTGTAACGGGTGGCAATTTGAGTCACTGTTGCCTTTCTATCAGCTCGAACCAGTCTGCCCATTCTCCTCTGACCTCTGGCATCAACAAGGCATTTCCGCCCACAGAACTGCCGCTCACTGGATGTTTTTTCTTTTTCGGACCATTCTCTGTAAACCCTAGAGATGGTTGTGCGTGAAAATCCCAGTAGATCAGCAGTTTCTGAAAATACTCAGACCAGCCCTTCTGGCACCAACAACCATGCCACGTTCAAAGGCACTCAAATCACCTTTCTTCCCCATACTGATGCTCGGTTTGAACTGCAGGAGATTGTCTTGACCATGTCTACATGCCTAAATGCACTGAGTTGCCGCCATGTGATTGGCTGATTAGAATTAAGTGTTAACGAGCAGTTGGACAGGTGTACCTAATAAAGTGGCCCGTGAGTGTATATATATATATATATATATATATATATATTATATATATGTATATATATATATATACACGTGTATATATGTATGGGATGTATTAAGTGAACTTGCACATGTGTTCACAAAATGGTATTATGCACGCAAAATACGCACAATAGTATACAAACTATATTAATGAACGTATCACCTTTATAACAATAGATGCCTTACAGTATCACATGCTATATGACACTGTGAGAGCACCTACTGTATAATATACAGCACAGATTTCAGCAAGCAACACTGGAGGGTATTCTGTATCTGTAGGGTCAGACAGTGACTCTACAGACAGCAGTATATTTCTGCTGGGCTGCTTGCAGAAATCTGATTCTGAAGTGTAGTGTAGTCTTTAAAACGACTTTTGGGTTCACAAATGCAGTTCCCTGCCTAATAGAAACTAATATTCACTTATTTCTAACGCTTTCGCTATCCCTATCATACGCACAGTCTTTCCCTCTCCTAAAACCACAAGCTGTGTGATCCGAGCCCAGGGCATACGCATATATATATATATATATTCATACGTCACCTGATGCAGGCAACCAATCACTCCTAGACACGTAGAAAAGGTAGTAGGCCATGGCAGGAGGTCCCCTAGGCTTCCCTGTATGTTTATTGGCGAAGAAATAGGCGCTAAACATGCAAGGAGGAGTGTAAAAAAAAAACCAATCTCGCATGCTACTCGGTCGAATAACGAATATTTACAAGTACGCAAATATTCGTGCGGATAACGAATATTTGCGAATATATTCGCTTATCTCTAGTGATGACTGAACAATTATACTGAAAATGCTTGTACAAAAATTGTAAATTTGTTTATGCGAACAAATAAATTATTAATGAATTGTGGGTATGTAAAGCTTTGTCGTGTGATTTTTTTGAAATATGTAAAAAAACAGGCTGTTTTATTTAAATTTTTGCTGTCTTTTGCTGAACGCTCCTCGAATAAGCAAGTAAATGATTGCATGTAAACAAATTTGTCCACAATTACAGCATGAATATGTTTGTTTGCCATCGTCTTTAAAATGTGATCATGTTGGTAATCACATAATCGATTATTCATTCTTCTAAATCTGCCGTTGGCAGTTAAAGTACACTATATAAAAAACACAGCAAAAAAGAGATAAGACCAGACCCATTTAAGATAAGGAGGGGCATTTATCAAACTATTCTGCCAATATTGTAATATGAAGTCAAAAAGTATGGAGTACTCCAAGTGTGTGCAATAATTCGTGGCTTTTAAAGCTTCTCACCACTTTTTTGAAGTGATGAGAAAAGGGGTGGGGCTTGGTGTTAGGGGTGGGGCTTAGTGCAGCCTGCTGGATTTACTATAACTTACACCAAATACTGGCGTAAGTTATACCTGAAGTATACACCAGCCCTTGACTGGCATAGCCTTCAGTTTCTGGTGCACAGAATGCCATAGATGTACCTAATTTATTGCCAGGCATCTTCCTCTTAATCACTCCAGAGCAGAGGGATCAATACTAGTGTATGGGAGTGCCAGTCCTTGAAAAAAAAAAAATAATTTTATATATATATATATATATATATATATATATATATATATACTCCTGTAGATGGAGTAAACTGAGGGAATAGTATCAAGTGTGCTGCTGCACCAGAATAGTGGAGTGATTTTACCTGTTTTGCAGGTGGAGTAGGCATTCGCACCAACTTTATGATGTATTTGCACTGTTTTAGGGTGATTTGTGCCATGCCCAGCAGTTTGCCTTTACTAAGGGGAGGCCAGATGTTTTGTGGTTAGACCTACATTTTTAGCCAAAAAATGTGCAAAAAAGTCACCAGTGTACTCCAGCTCTCTGGTGACATACAAACTCCCAGAACCTTTGTAATAAAGAATATTTAGACTTTAGGATGAAAAAGTATTTTGTGCAACAAACTTAACATTAATTTTTGTAAATTTGCTTAAAAAAGCATGTGCAATCCATGATAGAAAAAAATGGGAGCAAAAATTTTGTAATACATCACCACCTTAGACATGCTGTCTAGACCTGCACCAGATTTATCATAAGGACTCAGGTTGGATGACACATTTGGTGCCGGGATAGACACTTTTGTCTAACTTTATACCAACTATTGTGTGACTTACTTTGCAACAGAATTTTAGAATTTAAACCAGAATTTTGGCAAAACTTTGGAACAATATGTGACATCTTGGGCCACACTCCTCCCCGGTCAAGCCATGGCACTTTTCTGCTAAGTCAAACACTTCATACACCAAGTTACTCCAAAAATGCTCCAAATGTGCACTCATGTTAGAAAAATGGGGGCTACTGTGTACATACTGTATGCAGAGTGTGCAGTACAGAATAAAAAAAAAGTTCCTCAAACATATAACATATCTAGTAAGTATAAATAAATAAATGCTACTCTTGCCTTTGGTCTAGTTTGGATAAGGACTCCCAGTTTCTCATTAAACCAATGCAATATAATATAATGACGTAAAAAAAAAAACTCCTGTGACAGGGTGTAACCACACACAATCACACACAACCACTGGGTGGCCCTTCATAGACACATATAGGATAGACATCTCATGACACAATATTGCAAAAGTGCAGGCGATCATATAAAATCTGCAATTAATTACAGTGGCAATTCACTGACATGTAAGGCTACTTTCACACTTGCGTTGTAAGGATCCGTTTGTGAGATCAATCACAGGCTTTCATAAACGGTCCAAAACTGATCAGTTTTGTCCTAATGCATTCCGAATGGAAAAGGATCCATTCACAATGCATCAGTTTTGCTTCAGTTTGCTTCAGTTCAGTCAGCATTCCGGTTTGGGGGCGGACACTAAAACGCTGCTTACTCCGTTTTGGTGTCCGCATGAAGAAACTGATCCAAACAGATCCATCATGACTCACTATGTAAGTCAATAGGGACGGATCCGTTTTCTCAGACACAATAGAAAACGGATCCGTCCCCCATTGATTTTTAATGGAGTTTATGACGGATCCGTCTTGGCTATTTAAAAGATAATACAACCGTATCCGTTCAGAACGGATGCAGACGGTTGTATCATCATGACAGAAGCTTTTTTGCTGATCCATGACGGATCCAGCAAAAACGCTGGTGTGAAAGTAGCCTAAGTGAGAAGCAATGTTTCTTATAGTCACCTAGGGTGACAAAAGAAGTTAAAACATTTTTAAAAAAATATAAAAGTTTAAATCACCTCCCTTTCACCATAATTAAAATAAAAATAAACAATTAAAAAATAAACATCGTAAGCATTGCAACTTCCCCAAATGTCCAGACTATTAAATATAAATGTATTAAGCCCAAACGGTGAACGCCATCATAGAAAAAGAAAATCAAAATGGCTTATTCATCATTTTTTCAACCCTTTTCCTTCTCAAAAAATTTTATAAAAAGTGATTAAAAAGTCATATAAACTTTAAAATCTACATAAATGTGGTATCATTGTAATCTTACTGACCCAGAGAATGATGATGATGGTGATGACATGTTTTGCCACAAGGAAACGACATAAAAACAAAACCCTTATGGCAGAATGTCTTTTTTTCCTAATTCAACCTCATTGGTCATGATTAAGAACTACCAAATTCAAAACACATAGAACGATCCTGCGATACTGTACTCATGGTATGTAAAATTTTTAAAATGGACTTTATTAAATGATAATGTTTTAATAGAGACACAGTGTCCTGGACTTCACTTCCTTCCATAACGTATTTTCTGGCTCAAAGTGTCCATCCACCTGCTGTGTCCTATGGTTGAGGGGTTGAGCGGGGTCTTTTTTATATTTTTTTTTTACATTTGGATTTTTTTTCCAGCTTCCCACTAAATCATATGCAATATTAAATGGTGCTATTAAAAATTACACCTTGACCGATAAAAAAACAAAGCCCTCAGATCCTTGAATGGAAAAATAAAAAAGTTATGGATCCAGGAAGGTAAGGATTACAAAACAGAAATGCAAAAATTGAAAACCCTCCAAAGGTTTAATGAGAGAGGTCAGAGTCTGAATGCATGGCAAGTATCTTGTACCATGGAAGAGTTATGCTTCCCATACAAAACATATAGGTCATCTCAGCCCACTAAACTCAACAGGGCTAGATGACTATATGATGTGCGGAATGCAGGGGCGTAACTACCATAGCGGCAGACCATGCGACTGCTATGGGGCCCAGGGCAAGAGGGGTCCAGTCTTAGTTGGGATCCTCTCCTTTTCTACTGGGGGTGAAACTTGGTCAGGACTCTACCCTCTAAAGAAACAACTTTTAGCAAATGAGGCAGTGGAAAAATGGCCATTGGAAGGGGTTTAGGTGGAAACCCTTCTGTCCTGTGTGGGGAGCCTGGTTTGATCCTTGCTATGGGGACCTTACTTCTCTACATACGCCACACCAGCTGTGTGGTTCTGACTCTGCTGCTCTGGTCCCTCCCTGCAGGCTCTGCAGCAGTGACTTCATGACCATCTCTCACATGTCTGCTACTACTAATCACAGGCTTCAGTGACTGTTGAGGCCAGTGATAAGCTATAGCATTCATGTGAACAATAGATGTTATGTCATCTCTACAGTGATGGAGGTACTGGGGTTCACACATTTAAAAGTTGGGTAAGGCTGTTTTGTTTATTTTAAACTGCTCCCTGCTCTGTGCCCACTTTTTATTTAGTGTCATTTATTTATTTTAATCACTTAAATATATATTCTGCAGCGGCTTACAGACATTAGAATCAAGCTGTCCCTCATGGGACTCACAATCTAAGTTCCCTATCAGTACTATGGGGTTATTTACTAATCTGAAATATGCCTAAATTAGTCATATTTCAGGGCAGATGATGGTGCAATGGTTAGTTGTGCCGCTATCTGCGACTTTTCCCCACTGACACCAGGTCTAAAATTGTAAGAGTGGCATGGGCAGAAGGGGACAGGCCTGCAGGACCATCTCATTCGTCATTCTGCGCCTGTTTTAGGCATAGGAAATTATCTAAATGTAAGACAGCTAGGAAGCTTTCTTACATTTAGAACTGCCGCTGGATGCGCCAAAGTTATGGAGAGGACTGCGCCTCTTCATACCTTCAGCGGATCCTCCGCCAGCTATGGGGCTTTATTAAGACTGGCATCTAAAACGCCAGTCTTAATAAATGTGCCCCAATGTCTTCAGAGTGTGAGAGGAAACCGGAGTACCTGGAGGATACTCACACAAACAGATGGATAATATACAAACTCCATGCAGATGTTGTTCTTGATCAAATTAAAACCTAGGACCCCAGCGCTGCAAGACACCAGTGCTAACCTCTGTGCTGTCCTTTTTACAAAAATCTCAGAAACCCCTTTAACATTTCTAAGGATCATTATGTTCTTTTGAAGTCCCACATTGTTAGCTTCAATCCTTCTCATATAACACTAGACCACCAAAACCTCTTACACCTGAAGCCTCAGACTGATCATCTTATGAAAATGGCACATGCAATGGATATACAGAATTAGGCAACAAGTGAACAGTCAGTTCTTGCAGTTGAAAGCAGTAAAATATGGGCTACTTTGACAATGTCCAAATTGTGATAGCTAGACGACTGGTCAGAACATCTTCAAAATGGCAGGTCTTGTGGGGTGTTCTTGATATGCAGTGGTTAGTACTTACTAAAAGCATTCCAAAGAAGGACAACTGGTGGATCATAGGCACCTATAGCTCACTGTTGCGAACCCTTTCTAGTATTTTTCTATGCCACAGAGGAGCCACAAATATTTGCTGAAAAATTTAATGTTGGCTATGATAAAAAGGTGTCAGGAAACAGTGCTTAACATCTGGCTATATATGGTTCTTCACAGCTATAGACTTGGCAGAGTGCCCATGCTGACCCCTGTCCACTGCTAAAAGAGCCTACAATGGGCACATGGACATTAGAAGTAGACCATTAAACAATGGATAAAGATATAATGAATCACGCTTCCTTTACAGCATGTGGTCGGCCTGTGTGTCACTTACCCGGGGAAGAGATGGCACCTATAGGGCCAACTGGGAAAAAATATATCTGCAGAACCTACAGGGTCTGGTGCAGATACCACCGATCATATGTAAATAACGTTATACACTGTAGTTGACGATACCCATGTGGATTAGATACTGGCAGCATCTATGTTGCAATTTTTATACCAGTCATCATGTGCTTAATATAAATTCTTTCTGTGAATCATCTTCGCTGCATATTAAAACAGTAAATTTGCAGAACTGCTTTTCCATTACCACTTTGAATTACTTTTGTAGTTGTACTTACTAATAGGTGAATTTGAAATTCTTGCAGAAATTGAATCCATAAATACAAATGAGGACTCACCCTTTAGCTGAGCCTGTGGCTGTGTGGGTATTTATGGTTACATTTCAAATTAACCTCTTAATAATGAAATGTGTATGATTCTGCACAAACTAAGCACAGCTCCTAGTGCTGCAGACTCATCATGTATAGCCCCATTCATTGCTCATATGAAATATGTTTTATTTTATCTATGGCATGTTCTATCATGCGGTATATACTGTGTTGCTGACACTAACACCTACATTATACATTCACTGTTCTTAGATTATCATGCAACCATGTGTATAGATTTGTAATCAATGTCTTTATAAACCTTTGAGCAACTTTAAAGGGGTTTTCCTGGAGTTTTATATCGATGTTCTGTTCTCAGGATAGGTCATTAATATCTGATCAGTGAGGGGGTCCGCGTCCCTGCACCTCCGATGATCAGCTGTTTGGAGCACTGTGGCCTCTTCCTAGGCTATGTGATGTCACTTTAATCAGTGACATGGCCTATTTTCAACTCAACTCAAGAGAATGGTCCTTGGCTGCAATAACAAGCACAGCCGATATACATTATACAACACTGTGCTTGAGGAGGCCGCAGCGCTCACTAGAGGAGTGACCAAATCAGATTGTGTATGGCCATAGATTTCAATTAAAGTTGGGTCTGCTTGGAATGCTGTGTGTGCCGTCCCCCCCAACTGTTCTTCGGTGGAGGTACCAGGTTTTGACCCCTAACAATCCGATACTGATTACCTATTTCCTGACCTATAAGACTCCTCATACTTACTAGGTGCTCTCCATAAGGAGAACTAGGACCCCCTTTTTTAGTGCAGCGGATTTCATAAATCCAGTATATTAAAACATATATCTAAAAACTACATTAACTTAAAACACTGTTTGCAGCATGTTTTGTTTTGTAACATTTTGCACACACAAAAAATACCAGAAAAAAAGTCAAATGTAGAGCATGCTGCAAAAAAAAAAAAAAAAAATGCCACTAACCACTAAAACACTGTAAAGGGAATTTATCAAGGGTTATTATTAAGTCAGTTTTGTTAGCATAATTTGTGACGAATTTATCAATGTTGCAGTATTTACAATTTATTTATAAATTAAAAAATGTTTAGAGATGTTACTCCATCTCATTTTCTTCACAACCCCTTATGGACTAAAATTACTTTTTAAAAGGTCACAGTTGATAAAGCCATCACATGTCTAATCAACATATCTCACCATGCCTGCTTTACCACCAACTTTTCAAAAGTGATGATAGCTGCGTAAAAATACAAGTTGCAAACATTTTGAGCAAACACAGGAAATGGAATGATAAATTATATAAGTATAATGTATAAAGTATAATGGTGGTATACTGTGGTATAACTGTGGTATAATCGTGGTATATGGTGGTATAATTTAGGAATTGAATTGCAGATAATGTGGGAACAATATGGCAGGTTAAATAGGCTTGTAAATATTAGAAGTAATAAATACTATTAGTCTAGCATCATCTTGGCACCTCATGGTGGTATTATGTGGACTGAAATTGTCTAAAAATGGCAAGCAGGATTTCCTACTTTTCTTGTTACTGATGATCATAAATAGTGCCTCATAAACAGCGTCCCTGAAAACAATTCTGGCAGATATTGCACCCAAAAATAATAGTGGCAGATATACAGCGCCCAATATAGTGCTCCTATGATTATAGTAACACACACAATTAAAGTGCCAACTTTTATACACTACAGAGTTAAGGGGCAAACACACAACCATGAGTTTTGCGGTCCACTAATTGCGGATCAGCAAAAGATGTATACTGACCGTATGCATTCCGCATCACGGTGTGATCCCATTGACTTCAGTTGGTCTGTGGTCTGCATGTTGCAGTGAAGTATAGGACATGTCCTATCTTTTGGGGAGTGCCCACACTCCAACCATGACATCTGGGCAGCTAGAGAGAGGAAAGGTGTTCCCTCTCTGATCAGACACCTGCAAATGCACTTATAGGGTGACGAGTACTTGTCATGGCAGCAAGATATGATTTAATCATGATAATTATTTATGATGCTGAGAATTCCCATCTCACACTGGTCTAATGAACGTTACTGACATTATGCAGTGACTACAGTTCAGTAGACCCGAAATGAGACAGGAATTCACAGGATCTTAAATCAACATAATGCTGGGAGTTTACTTCAGGAACTGTGTTCAGTCCAGGAAATACAACCCCAATTGGAAAATGTTTCCCGAACTGAACACGCTCATGTGAGTCTGGCCTTACGTTGTATAGTATAATCCATCACAAGATCGTAGGTTCAAGTCCACTAAAGCCTCATTAAGACATCAGTGTTTTGGTCAGTGATTTCCATCAGTGATTATGAGCCAAATGAGGTATAAGGGAAAGATTTGCTCTTATTCTGTGTTTAGAGCCGCACCTGGTTTTGGCTCAAAATCACTGATGGAAATCACTGACCAAAATACTGACGTGTGAAAGAGGGAACTAAGAAAAAGTTGAATTGGAATTGCTGTGCCCATAATTTCCCAATCTATTAAATAAATATCCCATTATTTAACCCACTTGTGAGCACTGTAAAAAAAATCCTGAAAAAATAAAATGAAAAAAAAAAAAAAAAGATTAAAAGAAAATAAAAAAACTCCCAGCTTTGTCAACAGAAAAATACTAAACTTTAGAATGTCAGAATATGGCAACACAAAGCAATGTTTTATAGTAAAACAACAAAAAACATATCAATTTATTAACTTCATAATTGTACTAACCCACACACTAAAGTTCAAATGTCATTACTACTGCGCAGTGAACATCGTAAAAACAGAACCTTAAAAACAATGTAAGATCTGCATTTTGATGTACCTCAAATGGTGCCATTAAAAACATAACTTGCGCTGCATAAAACAAGTTGTCATACACCTATGTCGACAGAAAAATAAAAACATTTTCGGGGAGATTTATCAAACCAATGTAAAGTAGAACTGCCCATAGCAACCAATCAGATGCCTCCTTTCATTTTCCAAAGGAGCCGTGAAAAATGAAAGGTGGAATCTGATTGGCTAATGTAGGCAACTAAGCCAGTTCTACTTTACACTAGTAAAATAAGAAAACAAACAAACAGCACTATACGGATACATTTTATAGAAGAACTCAGTTCCTATGTTAAATGTTTAATTACATGCAGTTACAAAAATATTCAGATCTGGATGCTGATGCTGGTAGAATATTTTTTGTGGGACAACACCTTTAATATATACTAAAGAGGAAATTGGTTTATTGTGCTCACAGTTCTTAACCACTAATACATTTATGTAAGTTCCTCAAAAACAGTAGGTAGTAGAAAAAAAAAAAATTAATTGTAATACTAAATTACATCCACAAGAGGGAGCCAAAGTCATGGCAGAAGATTTTTCAGCAAGCTTAGCCTATGAAATCCATCTTCTGACAACTCTAAACCATTATTTGATTTAAATAAATTGCTGCTGAAATTACTCAGCATTCCAAAGCACAGACACTGCCATTCAGGACATGTAATGCAAATGATATGTATTGGAAAGCTCGCTTCAGCAAGTAATCTAATATGTGAAAACTTGCCAAAATGACCCATCTCAATGACAAATAGAAAAGTATTCATTTTAGAACAAACATAACATTTGTTATCAAGTAAAAATGGGTCAGTGAATGGAAGGTTTCTGAAGCAGGGTATGCTAGAAATGCCTTTTGAGAAGTACAGTAGTGGGTAACTGTTATCAGCAAAGTTAATGTGATTTGACAAACCTCACTTAAACTTCTAGTATTTTTTCCATGTTAAAATTAATCTGCCGTGCAGATTTTGAAAGTATGTCAATTGTTTCTGCAGATTTTTTGTGCATATTTCACCCTTTGGAATGCAAAAAGGTCAGATCGGGGCAAAAACTACGATAAATCTGCACGAAAATCCGCCTAAAGGTTCCTCTAGAGCTAAAACGTTGATGACCTATGTTTTGGGTAGGCTATCACAGTAGAGGGTTCAACCTCTGGACTGGCACTCATTGGCAGAACTTGATTTGGACTGAGGAGCACTATCGGACACGATAGGCACATCCTAAGGCTAGGCCGTTGATGTTTGAAGAAACCTCTTTAACCACACACTTTATTTTCTGGATCCCTGAAATCCAGGGATTTAGTCCCCTTAGGAGACTTGAGCATGCAATCTTCTGATCATTTGATCACTTCTGATCACTTGTCATAGACTATGGTCTATAGGATTCTGAGACAATGCCTGCTGAGCCATGTCTTATGCATGACCTTACAAACAGAACAGTTCAAGGGAGAGACAGCACTACTTACTGATCCACTCTTGATAGTTTCAAGCAGTGGCGGTGCCAGCAGTGTTGAGCCGTTGACCATCGGGTTCCAAATAGTTATAAGATGAAGAGAGAAAGACTCTTAGGAGTTGAAACGTCGCATGGGTGATGAATAAAACTCTGCAATTATTGTGAAGACATTGAGTGCCACAGTCCTCTATTCATCATATGACCTTACAGACAGCCATGACAGCCCTGGGAAGCAATGCAATTTTTCAGCATGGTCTTTTATTGGAAGGCAGAGAGAGCTTCCTCCCTCTGCCTAACCCCACAGATGCATCTGAGGGGTTAAATGACTGGGTTCCGCATCGTCTCCAATCACAGTCATTTCTGGCCTGGTGCCAGCTGTGTTAAACAGCCAGCACCCACCAAGAATGCAGCTAGTTTAGTGAGCGAGCTTCCTCCATACATCTCCTTAATGCTGATGATGTACATGTATGTGATTTTGCATTAAAGGATTAAAGAGGTATTCACATTTGAAATATTGATGGCATATTGGAAGGATATGCAATCAATGTCAGATAGGTGTGGGTCCTGTATCCAGAATAGGGCCCCTGAAGTAAAGGGAGAACAGAACCGCATGTGCAGTCAACCTCTGTTCACCTCTGTTCTCTTTTTTCACTTGTTTGCCACTAGGTGGAGTGTTCATCTCATGCACTAAAAATCTGCATTCATACGTTGGGGTATATATTTGAGTATTTGTGCTTTTATGCTCATTGTTTCACAATCTGCTCTATAGCACATTTTGCAGATGGGTTTGTCAAAAATGGGCATGTTGGTACTGACACATATATCCTGTGCAGCTGCTATGGTATCTTTAGTGCACAGGGGTGGATTGGAAGTAATTAATACTAATATGTCCTGATACTCCAACCTTCTGTCATTGTGCCATTACAGTTAACATGGCAGTTGTTTTATTGGTAAGTCATGTATCAAAAAACAGCTGCATTATATTTTTTTGGTAAGTGGCCATGTTGCACAACTACTACTATACCATCGTTTATATATCTTTTGTATAGTTGTTTGTAGTGTTAAATGTGTAGTTAAATGTGTAGTGTTAATGTTTAATGTGTTGGTATGTGATGGTGAAAGTTTGTGTTCATGTGTTTTTTTAAATAAAGAATATATAATATGTGTTTTTTTTAAGAAATAATGACAGTATAAGGATAACAGATTGTAATTTAGCTTTCCTGTATTGATCCACAAGACACAACAATAACTCTTACTGCAATGATAGAGAAAGAAAATAAAAACTGAACTCATAGCTTGACAGAAAAAAGGGAAAGATTTATTGATAATGGAAATGGCAAATATAGTACAAATTGTTCCAACAAAAAATAAATAAATAAATAAATTACGCAAAATGTTTTGCTCTGGTAGTCCACCCCTGCTGAACTTCTCCCAATGGGTATGGCCACCAGAGCGCTCACCTGCTAGACCCTGGTGTCTTGCTGCTCCATCCAGGTGGCCCTTGTCAGCTGTAGAAATGCTTCACTGGCCACCCCACATATGATGAGGCCTGTGTTTTGCCTGCTCTACCCTCTCATTGCCCATGGGGTGTGCATGTTTCTCTAGCTCTTACAAGACCTTAATCTTCCCCAGCCTATAGCTGTCCATCTCAGGGCATTTAAAAGGGTTGTCCCATAAAAAATATTCTACAGTTTTCAAACCAGCACCTGGATCTGAACACTTTTGTATAGCCACAGAGTTTTTCAATAAAATCTATCTAGCGCCACCTGCTCTTTGTTTTTTTATTTTCCTATTTCTTTGTCCTGCTCACTGAGATGGCCGCACATGCTCAATTTCATTCTTCAACTGCCTCCTGAGCTGTGATCGGGTCGGTCCCACTGTTAGGAATGATGAGTGGTGATGTGGCCTGATAGTTTTGTGTTACGGTGCACCCACCTGGATAATGTCGGTCCCCAGAGTTAGGCTCCATAGCATCCAAGGAGTTGTAGTTGGTGGAATAATTTTACTTAAATAAACTTGCAATAACCTTACTATATTATACAGGTATTGATGATATTAATATATTTTGTTTCTCACAGTTTTAATGAAAAAAAGCCATCTGATTGTACTAGTCTACTGTACCATCATTGATAGCTTGGGGAAGACAAGTCAGATAGAAATCCCAATTGAGATCAGATACTGTCATCTGTGTCCGCCGAATGATGGGTGCAGTTTGTCACGAGAGTTTATTACATGTGACCTTCTTGACAGTAACACGTCAGGTTTTTCCTATGCTTGGATTAGATTGAAAAAAAAACCCTCACTGACTCTGGACAATGCCTTAGAGGAAGCAAGGCTACAGTATATCACGCAGGGTTACCGGCATTAAAACATAGCCTTCAATCACATGTCATTACAAACTGAGCATATATACAAAAATCCTGGGTAGCTGGGTAAGGGAGCAGTCTTGTCCCCTAGGCTAGAACTACTTAAAGCAGGATAGCTGCCCTGATCCCTGAACTCTGCAATCCCACACGACTATCCTCATAAGTCCAGACTGATCCCATGTTGTAGGGGACCAGCAAGATATGGTGACATGCAGTGTGAGGAATATTCATGGTAGGCAATCCAATAGCAAACAGCTGTGGTTTGCTACCAAAATATCAAATAAGATCAAATATTACACTGTTGATCCGGATTCTGGATCAATATCGCATAGATCATTGTCACAGCAGAGATAACAAAAAAGACATTAAAGGAGTTGTCCAAGCTACAGATATGGCTGACCTATCCTCAGCTTACATCATCAATATCAGATGGATGGGGGTCTGACTGCTGACATCCCCCACCTATCAGCTGTTTGAAGGACTCGTGACTCTTGTGTGAGCGCTGCTTTCTAGTCACTGCTTATCTGAACATTGTTTCCCCTGTAGTGGTGGTCCAGGGAAATTACAACTGTTTGTCCCGTTCATGTGAGTGGAAAAAGAAGGGTTTATTCTGCATTCTTAAACGTGTCCATGTTCTGTCCTCCAAAAACCTTGGATTTTTACATTGATGTGGAATAACTATTTGTCAGTCTTTGTATGAAGAATAAAGCTGGCACTCTCACATACCTGGTATGTGTTGAATGAAAATGTATTTATTAAAACATTAGTTGGAATTACTGATAGAATAGATGATAAAGGAATGAATGATGTAGTTATTGCATTCGATACCTCACTTTAATAATTATCGCTGGGCCCTCGAGGTAAAATGGAAAGATGCTAGAAAAGGAAAAAACTCTAGAAAAAAATAGATGAAAAATATAAAATATATGTAACAAAATATACAGTATTTCTTAGAAACGGCAGTCGGGGAGATCCAGCATGGCTAGACCCCCTGACTGCTTCCTTCATAATCTGGCAGAGCACACATGCTAAGCTTTGCCCCATCAGTGAGAGAACGATGCATCTGCACACACCTCTCTCTTCCAGCCGAGACCCTGCAGGAGAGCGGGAGAACCATCCATTCAGCACATGGGGAAGAAGGTCCTGTACAGCTTAACCACCAGTTTGGCCCGAGTCCAGGTCGGGCAGTGTGAAAAGTAGCTAACTGGAGGGAGGAGGACTGCTTTAGATGCTATTTCCTGAATGGTAGCAACTAGAAACATGCAACTAGTCTTGTTTGAAATCTGACAGTCCAGGCTTTCATACAAGACTAAAATGACAGCTAAAGTCCAAGCAACAGAGGAGAAATCACTGTTAGAAGTCCGGAATAATTGCGAGTAAAACCTATTTTTACTTTCACTTTCAGCTGCATTCACAGCATCCCGATTTCTATCAGTGATATCTTCCTCTGTCCTGAACATATTGCTGTGATTCTAGTATTGTCTGAAAGCTTGGAATCTCTGCTTTCAAATAAGACCAGTTGTTTCTAGCTGCTACCATTCAGGAGATAGCAGCATCTAAAGCAGCCCACCCCCCTCCAGTTAGCTACTTTTCCCACTGCTGGAGCTGGACTCTGGCAAAACAGTTAGGTGGTTAAAGGGGTTGTCTCACTTCAACAAATGGCATTTATTATGTAGATAAAATTAATACAAGGCACTTACTAATGTATTGTGATTGTTCATATTGCTTTATTTGCTGGCTTGATACATTTTTCCATCACATTATACACTGCTCATTTCCATGGTTACGACCATCCTACAATCTCTCTGCGATGGCTGTGATTGCACACTATAATAAAAAGTACCAGCCTCTCTGGTGACTGGGACTGTGAGGGCACACAGAGGCTGGTGCCTTTTCTTATAGTGTGCAAGCGCGACCATCACTGCTGGATTGCAGGGTGGTTGTAACCATGGAAACACGCAGTGTATAATGTGATGGAAAAATGAATCCAGCCAGCAAATGAAGCAATATGGACAATCACAATACCTTAGTAAGTGTCATGTATTAATTTTCTCTACATGATAAATGGAATTAGAGACTAAGAGCTTGCCCAGCAGTGGTCCAACTTAAAACCAGAGATAACACATTGTTAGATGAGACAAATGAAATATAAAGCTCTGTTGCATCTGTAACATCATTGTATGGCTTTGCTTCATGTGTAACATTGTTTTGTAAAACACTTCACCTTTTTTTTCCAGATCCAGCACCTATCAGGACCCTTGTCCAGCCTAGACATGACATATATTTTGTCTTAAGCCAATCTTTATGCAGTTGACTGTTGCAGTACCCAGAGAGTTGGACGTGGCAGAATAGATGCCAGTGTTATACAGGGTCATCCTCATTTACATATGAGCTGTACTTGGCACACTGCATCCTCTGTGAGAAGCGCAATACTTGGAACATCTAGCCAGCCACCCATTGATCACAGCTGAATGTTCCTAATTTCTTCCTTCTTTTAGTGAAGTGCAATGACACCACTGTTTCTCCCTGTATCAGTAAGAAACCGATTCTGAATTGCTTAGAGAAAAGCCCACCTGGATGAGCAGGTGCACTTCACAATGTAATGGGAACAGTGGGATTTTTCTGTTACATATATAGTGCAGCTGACTGTTCTCGGCAATGAAAGCGTTGAAGCATGCTAAAAGCATACAAGTGGCTTCTGTCACCATTGCTTTATGTAACCCATTCTGGAAGCTACAGTAAGTTTTCATTTCACTAGGCTTGTCTTGTTGAAATGATTGTGACTTAGCAATGGAAATAAAACTAAATCGCAAGCAAATGATCGTCTTGTGCAGCAAGAATGATTACACAGTCATTTCCAGTCTATTAAATGATTTATATAGCTGACAGCAGAGCCACTGCCTTTAACTCTATTGTGACTAAGCTAAGCCTACACTACGGTACCATACTAATCTTACTTTACTACAGTACCTACATTATCTGGACTATGTTATTTGGATGCCTCTCTGTGCACCAGAGATTCATCCCCCAAAAGTTGAAGAAGTGGATCAGCACTCACTTATTGATGCTAATGAGTCTTCACTTTAGTGCCATAAACAAAATAAAAGGCACATATGACGCATTTCGTCTAAACAGCTTTTTCAAGCAAGCATGGTTATTTAAAAAGGGCTGTTTAGCTGAAATGCGTCACATTTGCCTGTATTTTGTTTATGGCAATAATGTGAAGATTTATTAGCATCAAAGGACTAGTGCTGATTAGAGATGAGCGAACGTGCTCGTAACGAGCACTGTACCGCTCGGCTCCCCTGCGCTCGCATGGGCACAGGCAGCCGCTTCCGTCGGGTGAGGAGGACGGAAGCGGCTGCCTGAGCCCATGCGAGCGCAGGGGAGCCAAGCGGTACAGTGCTCGTTACAAGCACGTTCGCTCATATCTAGTGCTGATCCACTTCTTCTACTTGGATGTATGCTTTCCATGTATCATCCTATTCCATTTACACTTCCAGAGCATCTCCTAGCCGCCATCTGTGAAAAACACAGATGGTATCCAAATTATGTCTGTTTTTCATGGACCTGTAGACTATAACGTGAGTGAGGGATCCGAAATCATAGACAAAAATATGGTATCCTTTTGTGGTATCACGAAAACCATGTGTGAATTTACACCTTAAAGTCAGTGGATATGGGAGCAGTCTGTGGAGGCCACGATTCATATGTGAAAAAGGCCTTAGGTAAAACTTTGTTTTTCCTTCCTGTCAAGGTTGAATCTTACTTTTTACTGTGCGTGATGTGGAAGGGGCCTTGCTACACTACTTTTACTTGGGACTGATGCATTACTGTTAGAGCAGGTCCAGATGCAGCAGAACCTTCAGATAATTTATTTTTGATGAATCCACAAGAATGCCTTGCCTGAACATATCATACAAGTACCTGAACATAAAGTTGCTTTATTGATTCTTTTGCAACCCAGAAAGAAATCTCATTACTTTTTCCTGCGTTGATGACAGCATTGAACTACACTTCAATGGTTAATTAAAAATGAACCATTTACTTTATTGGCTATAAATGAGTGTGAAGACTCCAGTCACATCTCTAATCCAGATTAAGTTTAACAGTTCATATATTACATGAAATAAGTCTGATAGATAGGGGGATGAGGAAGAAGAAGGAAGAGGATGAGTGATCAAGGGGCAGAGAAATTACACCCATAGGAGCTATTACGCCTGACAATAGTATCTATCAGGCAGTACTTTTTTCTCTCAGAAACTGAAGGCAGGAGAAGTTTGCAAGACTAATCCCTGAGTTTAGAAGTGGATGAATATACTGTATACAGTTAATGCCCATAAAGATTCAAGTTTTTCATTTAGGATGGAAGTACCAGTTAAGTGTGTATACAGCCTCCGTGAATATGAGATCCTATGACAGGGATCAGCAACCTTTGGCACCCCAGCTGCTGTGAAACTACAACTCCCAGCATGCAAAAATGCTCAGGCTGCTCTTCTAACTCCCACAGAAGTGAATGAAGCATTCTGAGAGTTGTAGTTTCCAAACAGCTGGAGTGCCAGAGGTTGCTGATCCCTGTCTTATGAGAAGACATTCCAGAGTTTTATAGTTCTTCCAGAAAATAAGCCAAAATAAGCCAAAATAAGCCACTCCACTCTGTGCTCAGCCACTGATAATGGAATATGTGGCCAAGAAACTGCTCTACATGCCCAGCAATCCACTGGTCCGTAAGCTCCTAAAAGACCAAGTTGCTGGCAGTGTAGTCGTTGTTGTACAATTTAGCAGATTTTTAGACACCATAATTTCTCCAAAAACGCTACAGTACGTGGGCCACTCTTTGCAATTCTCACTGTGCAGCAAGATGCACCTCACCTTGGACACCTAGAGCAGCTGTTATGTGCAGGAACAGTACATGTTTTTCACGGCCACTGGGTTAATGTTTTATATGTCAGTAACGAGAAAGTACCTCAACAACAAGGCCAGGTTCTATTGACAGTTCTACGTTTGTGTCGATTTGGTTCCCAGACCAGGTGTTTATTCACTTCCTCCACATTCTCTTGTTCTCAACAGAATTACTGTAGGATAGTGCATCGCTCCCACTCCCCCTCACTCCTATCATATTAATAAAGCATTGCCTTGCCATGTTAGAGCTGATTGGCCTGAGTGAGAATAGCCACACAGCTAATCACTTGCTAAAATGCATCAAACAGCAAGCACCCCTCTGTCTGTCTCCCTGTCATCTCCAACTAGGCAAGGTGGTCAGTAGCAATGGCAGGAACATTGTCGCAGATGGTGGAAATAATAGGAAGTGATTAATTTAATCATGCAATGCTTTTTGAAAAAGTACAGTGGCTTGGACAAGTTGCTGTCAATGTCCAATAGACCGCCCTCGAATTCCAGCCATTTTTATGTGGCAATGAATACCCTCCTGGACTGAACGATCTGCTATTGCACAGCTTGATCAGCGATGTTCCAACTCACTGGAATTCCACCTTGCATATGCTCTACAGCATTTCTACGAATATCGTAAAATCTTAGAGCAGATGCTCACGCTGATGTAACAAGGCACAGCAGAAGAAGAGCAGCTTACTCATTAGCTGTTACAGACCCACATGGAGAAAGTCCCATGGAGGGGGCAGATGAGTATGAGGAGCTACCACTGGAGAAGGAGGAGTTGGTGGTGGAGGAAGAGTAGGGGACTGATGTTGATGATTACTTTGACACTGGCCATGATAACCAATCATCTAAATGGGGGGGGGGGTAGATCCAGAAGGAACTGGGTTCTCAGATACACTGACAAAAATGGCATGCTATAAGCTTACTTGCCATAATATATAATGACAGGTGTGTCATTCACATCAATGCTGTTCGGCAGTAAAGTAGCTTCGGCACTGGAAGTCAGTAGCAGAACTAAATAGCTCTGTTCATTGCCTAGTGGATGGAGCTGGTTTCTGCAATGCTGTTCCCACTGGAATGAATGGGAGTTGCCCTGCAATAGTCAGTGCCATCCACTGGGTAGATGCTGAAGTACTGTAGAAGAGCTATCTGGTGGGGGGAAAAATCATGCTTCCAAGCTCTTTTTAAAACTACCCACTGTTGTGGCCATGTCTTGAAGTAGACTGTTCCACAGATTTACAGTTCTTACAGTAAAGAAGCCTTGACACTTTTTTCTTCTATAGAGACAGTGCCCCCTTTTCTTTTCAGAGGGTTTTATATGAAGCAGCTTTTCACCATATGTTTGTACAGGCCATTTATATATTTTTATTGATGAATCATATCTCACCTTAGATGTCTCTTCTCAAGACTAAATAAATTTAATTTGTTTAATCTTTCCTTATAATTAAGACCCTCCATGTCCCTTATCAGTTTAGTCACTCTCCTCTGTACTTTTTTCAGCTCCAGTGCATCCTTTCTATTGACTGGTGCCCAGAACTGAACTGCATATTCCAGATGAAGAATCCTTCTCTACAATTGATTCTCCCAGTATTACCTCCCCTAAAATTCCATTTAGATTATTACTACGCAGATCCAGAATGTTACATTTATCCACATTGAACCTCATTTGCAAAGTTGATGCCCAAACACTCAAGATTGGCCAAGTCAGCATGTAGTTTATGGACATCTTCCATAGTCTGCATAGTACTACATAGCTTAGTGTCATCTGCAAAAAAAATAGAAACTGTGCTATTAATCCCATTCTCAATATCATTAATACATAAATTAAATAATAGGAGACCCAGCACTGAACCTTGGGGTATACCACATACAGTTGCTAGCAAAACTGTGGGCACCCTGGTCAAAATTACTGTTACTGTGATCTCCAAAAGGCATAAAGTTAAAGATTTCCATTTCAAAAAAGGAAAATGGCCCGAAGCAAAAGTTTGGACATTCTGCATGTTTAGCACCTAGTAGCACCCCTTTGTAAAGTATCAGAGCTTGTAAACACAATTCTTGTTTGAAGGATTTTCAAGTCTTCCAGTTCTGTGCGATTCCTGGGCTATCTTGCATGCGCTGCTTTTTTGAGGTCCAGCCACAGATTTTAAATGATGTCTAAAACCTTCAGCTTTTTATAGTTCAGACAGAACCATGACCCCAGTCAATATCAAGGAAGTTAAAATCTCTCATTATGACCACTGTACCAGCCTGTGCAGCCTGCTCTATTTGGTTATACAGCTGAATTTAATTCTCTTGATGATAGGGGGTCTATAGATTATGCCAAGTAATATTTTTTTACTGTTACTAGTTTATGTCTATCTGTTCGCAATATGCCAAACCCGACTTGGAACTGTGATCCTCTGATTGCCTATATAATACACTTCCACACGTGTATATTGCAGTATATTATATCAATTATGGTAAATCTGAGAAGAAAGTGGTAAGAAAAAAACTGGAACACTTCAAACTGGCGCTGCAAACAGGAGTCAAATTTCAGGTAGGTAGTATTATGTTCTTTTTATTCGAGTCTACGCGTTTCAGGGGCAGACAGCCCCCTTCATCAGGACTATTACAGAGATAGTGTGAACAGGCAGGGAATTTAAAACAGTTTTGGCGCGCAAAAAACAGGGTTTCTCCTGTCAGGAGTGGGAGGGGAACTGGGGTGACGCCAAGCTGATTGACATAAACGGTAACTAAGTCTCTGTTCTCAATGAGTATTCGTTACAAATAGATCGCTATAATGCAAACTGACCTAAATGAGTCTGCATCTTGCTATTAATTTCATTTTGTATAAAAAACATAGTGACATAAAAGGAAGCACGGGACAAAGGGCAAACACGAAACATAAATGAAAATAATGATAAAATCTTTTGACTACATTATCCTAGATCGGGTTACATTCTATAGCCATCATGTATAGACATGAAGGATGTTATCAGAGAGTTACTCCTTGATAAAAAATATATATATTAAAAATATATAAAACCAAGCACTACACTACAAGATTGGGATTATAATAACCTGTGTGCGTATGGGCATATATGCAAGGCACACTTACGTGCACCCACATCTATATGCACATATGTTATCAACTGGGGTGGCCTATTGTCTTTTTTTCTTCTTTTTTTCTTTTTATCCTTTTTATCCTGTGTGCACCTATATGTCACGCATATGGCACACATCCACATGTAGTTCACCTCACTGTCATAAACAGACCACATTGAGATTATGTCTTTCTTATTAATATTATTATTATTGTTATTATTATTGTTATAATTGTACTCATTGTTATTTATTTTTATTACTATTTTTATTTTAATTTTCCTTGCTGTTATTTTTTCTCTTTTTGTATTAGTATATTTATTTTTTGTTTTTTATTTTTTATATATATGTTCCATATATTTTATGCATATCCTCATTCCTCAATATCAACCCTACAAAATTGTTTCATTCAATTCATTTAGACCATGCGGGGTGAGCGTTTCCAACTGGAAAATCCAGTATACTTCTCGTTTTTAAAGGTTACTGAATCTATTATAGGGATTTTCCGGTATAAAATCTATTGGGGTTACTACCAGTTTGTGATTTTGTTTGTTTTGTATATTTGAGCAGTGACGTGAGATGCTATGTTTTTGGTATCCCTTTTGTATATTATGCCTGTGTTGATTCATTCGGCAATTTAAGACTTGTGTAGTACGGCCTACATACTGAAGTCCACATTCGCATTCCATCAAATAAATGACAAAGTTCGACTGGCAAGTAAGATGGTGTTTGATGCTATAGGTGAGCCATTCTTGTTGGCTGTAAAGGTTGTTTGCTGGTGAGTGATCATTTGGCAGCATAAACATCTCCTGTTGTTACATTTATAACTACCAGTAGGTTTTACGCTTTTTGTTGTTTTCACTTGGTGCTGAGGCCTACTTGGCGCTATAATGTTTTTGATGGTAGGTGCCCTTCTGTATATCACCTTTGGTGTTTTGGGAAGGTGCTTGGTCAAAAAAGGATCTTGGCAAAGGATATTCCAATGTTTCTTTAAAATCGATTTTATGGCTTGGTTGGACATGTTATATTGTGTGATGAAACTCACTTGGGTCCCTAATTCCTTCTTGGGTTGTTTCCTAGGATATAGGCACTCATCTTGTGTATGTTGTACACTTCTTTCATAAGCATTACTTATGACCTTTTTTGGGTAGCCTTTTTGTTCAAATCTCTCCTTTAGTGCTTGTTTTTTGAAAACACTCTGATTTGTGCAGTTGCGCCTAATTCGTTTGTATTGGCTATATGGCAAGTTCTGTAGCCATTTTTTATGATGGAAACTTGAGTAGTCAATGTAGCTATTACTGTCTACTGTTTTAAAGTAGGTTTTAGTATATATGTTGTTCCCTTCGGCTGTGACTATTAGGTCTAGAAAAGCTATTTCTTTTTTGTTATATGATGGGGTGAAAGAGATGCCCCAGTCCGTTCTGTTCAAACTCTCACAGAAGGACAGAGCTGATCTCTCGTCCCCATCCCAGATGATGAACACATCGTCTATGTACCTTTTGTAATAGACTATGTGGTCACTCAACTGGGTATGGCCACGGATAAAAATTATTTCGAACTCACCCATAAATAGGTTTGCAAACGCGGGGGCCACTTTCGTGCCCATCACGGTCTCGCGGCACTGATGATAGATTTTATTGTCATAGATAAAATAATTATTCTGTAGGACAAACTCTAGGCTTTCGACAAGAAAATTGATCTGTCTAGGGTCAAGGGATTCATCATTGGTTAGAATGGTCCATGTACAATTTAGTCCTAAATCGTGGCGGATATTAGAATATAGTGCTGTTACATCCATGGTGAACAGGGCATATGTATCACGCCATGAGATATCCTTCAATTCGCGGATTAATTGGCTAGAGTCATGAAGGTAGCTTTCCAGAGATTTTACATAAGGTTGGAGAAATAGATCTAGATAATGTGAGAGGTTGCTAGTGGCACTATTAGTATTGGACACAATGGGTCTCCCTGGGGGGTTTTTCATGTTCTTATGGATTTTCGGTAAGTGGTAGAAATATGGTGCAGATGGAGATTTTGGTAATAAAAAATTATTTTCTTTTTTATTTATATAATGTTGGTCATAGGCCTTAGTTATCAGTTCACTGAGTCTTTTACTTAAAGAGGACCTTTCACCTCTCCTGACATGCCTGTTTTAATAGCTTCATGCATTCCCCATGTAATAACAATTCTGGAACATCTATTCTTATGTCTGTATGTTGTGCCATTCCTTTATTATTTGCACTAGAAGTTATGAATGAATTGCTATTTGTCTTCAGTAAGGGAACAGAGGGGAGGTGACCAGTTGGGGGTGTGTACCTGCACAGTCTGCACATGACAGCACTGATTGGCTAGAGTCAGTCTGTGCAGGTACACACCCCCAACTGGTTACCTCCCCTCTGTTCCTTTACTGAAGGAAAATAGCAATTCATTCATAACTTCTAGTACAAATAATAAAGGAATGGCACAACACAGAGCCATAAGAATAGATGCTCCAGAATTGTTATTACATGGGGAATGCATGAAGCTATTAAAACAGGCATGTCAGGAGTGGTGAAAGGTCCTCTTTAAGTCTGGGAACGGATTTTCAGTAATTGGTCTGTAATATGTTATGTCATTCAAAATGTTATAGGCCTCTTTTTCATAGTCTGTCGAGTTTTGCAAGACTACCCCTCCTCCCTTGTCGGCAGGTCGTATGGTGATTGTTTTATTGCGTTTTAGAGTTTTTAATGCATTCTGTTCCTGCAGACTGAGATTCCCTTTTTGCCTAATGGACATTAGTTCCTGGTTGGTATTTTTTAATTCAGCGCCTACTAGGTCAAAGAACATAGGGATGCAATATCCCTGGCTTTGTAGGGGAAAAAAATTGGATTTGGGCCGTACCTCCTGATGTATGAATGGGAGGGGTTCATCACCGAGAGTGGTTATTTCTTTGCTAATTTCATTTTTATTTTTGTTTTTGTTTTCCAAAACTTCAAAATGTCTTTTTATGGTCAAATTTCTCCTGAATTTCTGTAAATGCAGGAATACTTAAAAGGGGTCCATTTTATTGGAGGGGCAAAAAGAAAGGCCTTTTTGCAGTACTGTTTTTTCTTTTTCGTTCAGTATATAGTTAGAGAGATTAAATATTTTTACCGTGGCTGCAGTATTATCTGCGCCTTGTATTTCTTTTTTTTTCTGATCTAGATTGGTTTCCCTTTTTTGTTTAGGTTGCCCCCCTCTTTTGCCTCGTGTTCTGGTTTTCTTTTTCTGGGGATGGGTTTGAAATATTGGGTAATTGGAATATTTGTTCTGGGAGGAAAAGGTATTTCCGACACTATCGGTGTTATGGCAGGGGGGAGTCTTGCAGCAAGGTCTAAAAAAGGCAATAAAGCTGTGTTTCCTATATCAGTGTTGTCAATAGTGACAATTTTGGTGCTAGTAGTCTCCTGGGAGGATATCGGATATAAGGAAATGTTACTGACCAAGGATGTATCTAGAAGGAGGTCAGTAGTTTTGTGTAGTAAGTTGCTTGGGTCCCTATTCTCAGCAGACGCAAGTTGGACAAGTGGGGGCACGGGAGCGTGCTCCCTTTTGTACCCCTTTGTAGGGGTATGGTTCCTCATCTTATGCTCAAGATATTTGTTTTTTAATGCTTGGAATTTTTCTAAAAACTCCTAGGTTGCAGAGTTTACAGTGGGGCCCACGGGTGTCTTTATTTCCACAAACGATGTTTCACTACTAGGGACAATTTTTTTTATTATGTTCCGGAAGTGTGGTCATGGGTATAGACTTAGTTACCGTTTATGTCAATCAGCTTGGCGTCACCCCGGTTCCCCTCCCACTCCTGACAGGAGGAACCCTGTTTTTTGCGCGCCAAAACTGTTTTAAATTCCCTGCCTGTTCACACTACCTCTGTAATAGTCCTGATGAAGGGGGCTGTCTGCCCCTGAAACGCGTAGACTCGAATAAAAAGAACATAATACTACCTACCTGAAGTTTGACCCCTGTTTGCAGCGCCAGTTTGAAGTGTTCCAGTTTTTTTCTTACCACTTTCTTCTGTATCGACTCCGGAGACCGTAGCGTCCACGCGGAGAGGAACACCGGCAGCAGCACGGGGATCCCGTTATCCTGGTCGGGCAAAACCAGAAGTGCCTGTATAAGCCGTTGTGACTTTTCTTCACAACAACTAAGGGTAAGCTGAATCTATTATCCTTATCAGCCTGAATGTTGCGGTACTACACATAGGCGCTGCCTTCTCTCACTTTTATTTTGTAATTATGGTAAATCTGACATAATGCCTATTACGTCCTTGTCAGAGGCAAGGCCAAATAGGCATCCAGACAATGCCAGGCCTGAAGTCTATTGCTAGGTCTTTGGCTACCATGAATCCCCTCAGCATGCAGCGATAACATTGCCGCAGGCACGGAGGCATGGCCAATATATGTAGGTTGGTCCAGCAATACACAGTGCAGAGCAAAATACTGCAACTCCCTCCGTACCATTCAACTCTATCACCATCCTGAGAATGGCAATAGAGTTGAATGCAGGAGGGCACTTTCTTCTGCCAGCCAAGTGCATATGTACCAGATGCTACTAGCATTAATTAATGCTGAGAGCATCCGATCGCTATGCTTCCAGCAAGCAGCCATGAGGAGGGCTTGGGTGGTCCCAAGGGCATCCTTCTAGTGCCTCCTAAGTTGTGATAGGGAGAGCTGAGAAACATCCCCTTAACTGCAGCAGAAAAGACACGCCCCTTGAGCTGTCAGCTTGATATAAATCTAGCAGAGCAATGAATGAGAAGATCTCTGGATCCATGTGAGGTACAGGGCTGGTTCTAGCTTTGTTAGATTGTCATGTACTATAAGTTGTGATGTCCAATTTTCATTTTTTATATTAGTCATGGGATAATTCCTTTAATGAGATTAATCATGCTCTATTATAAAACTGAGTATGAAGAGCGCTGCTTTGGATTTAAAAATGGATTAAGATTTCTTAGGAAATACTAAGGGCTCTTTTAAACTTGCTGACATTTTGCAGGTAGAATACCGACTGATGATAAGCATAGGCCAATGCAAAGTGAATGTGGAGGAACAATTTCTAGTGCAGTCGTTTCTCCCTCAGCCAGTTCTATTGACAGTACATCTCTGACTACACAGAGAAATGAAAGATGCAAATCAACATGATTGACCGAAAATCGGCAGGACGATTACATGAGGCAGTTATCGGGAACGAATTGCTTCAGGAATCTGTTGGACTAATACGGCCTTGAGTATACAGGGTTCTAAACATATAAATCTCCACTTGGCAGCCAGTTTGGAAATGGCCAGGAACCATCTTTTTCCATTTAAAGTGAAACTTTGGGAAAATTTTTTGAGTTGTAGAAATTTCTGCACATATTGGTTGAGCAAGGTGTTTCCCTAGAGTGAACCTACTAAAAATCCCATCCAGACGACACATCCAAAGTTGTATGAATTATAGGACGCGTCTTATTCCTCACACTCTTTTTTTTTATCGTCGATTGATATCATAATCACGTCTCCACAGAAACAATTCCTGGAGCATCTCCTAGAAATTCTACTTTAAGAAAGCAACTAAACCAGACAGAAGCACAACAGAACTACATGTTTTTGCTCTGCTATTATTTCTGTTAAAATTCTTCTGGGTCACTAGTAGTCTGCACCAGTACACATGAACATACCCTCAAGTGGTTTCTCCAAATGGCTAAATTATTTATCAAGGAGAAAAACACCTTTGATGCGTGCTGTAGCTTCATTATTTTTTGTTTGACTCTTGCACATAAAAATAAAAAAAAACTAATTAATTAAAACCATAAAAGTCCATATTGCCAATAGTCACAAAGATCAGTAAAATGTCACACATCAAGACCTTTCCTGAGCACTTTAGCAGTTTTATTTAGAGAATTCATACACTGTGCAACTGGAAATAATGTCAGCATTAATTATAGAATTACATTCTAAAATATTGAAACATGAAGTTATTCTGAATGATCAACTTCAAAGCTGTACTTCCAATTAGAAAACTGGAAAGCAATTACAAAGCTGTGTACAATGAAAACTCCCTGGGGAATCCAGAATATGAGCACTTTTTTGTTGACGTTTAATAGTTTTCCAGCAGGGAGGATTATTTCTCTAGTGTTTCCTTAAAAAATTATATTTTGTAATTGATTTCTCTAGAAATACTCCTAATTCTGCAGCTGTAAATATATACACCTGACAAAACCGTTTGTAAATACTGAAATGTTTGCTGACTACAGGAAAGCTTAAATCCAAGACTATAAAAATGCCCCTCCCCCACATGCAGGCCCCTCACAATGAATATACTTGGCTCCCCGCTCCCTGCGTCGCTCCTGGTCCTCGCACCGCCGCTGCAGCTTCTCCCCATGCACAGATGAAAACATCTGGTGTTGGAGCAGCAGCCAATAGCAGGCCAGGATGGGGAGGAGCCTCCCTAGCGTCACTAGGGGGACATTTTTATAGTCTTGGATAACCCCCTTTAAAGAGCACCTGTCAGCAGGCTCAACCCTATGGGTGGTAGGATGTTGATCCTGCTAATTAAAATGATACCTGTCTTGTGAAAATTGAATACAGCGTTTCTGAGAAGAAAAAAAGACATATTTTTTATGCAAAGGAGGGCTTCACTTTATCGAGGTGGTGGGCTCTAGCACCACAGTGCACCTCAGCTTACCAGTGCTTCCCATGTTCCTCTGCACTCTTTTGCATTATGTCTTAAAAAAAGTCTTTTTAAAAAAAAAAAAAACGGCACAACCAATTTTTTTAAGACAAAAGATATCATTTTAGGGTACATAACACTTTTGATTGCTTTTTATTTTGTTTGTTTTTTTGTTGGCAAATAAGCAAAAAAAAAGAATTTTTATTACGACATTCATTGTATGGGGAAAAATGCAATGTGTAGTGTGGGTTGTTACGGATGCGGAAAAGGTATTTACTTAGAAACTTTTTTAATTAATAAAATTTAATTAAACTTTTTAAACTATTTATTAGTCCCACAAGGGTATTTAACAGGTCATTTTTTGATCGCTTCTATAATACTATATTATCCCATCAGCGCTATACTGACAGTCACCAACAGGCTGTACCAGAGAGGCACCATTGGGAGACAGAGGTAGTCCATCACTCTAAACCACTTAGATGTCGCAGTCACAGCATCTAAGGGGTTCAACATACTGGATCGGCACTTCTGCCAATCTGGCCTGCCAATCGGCGCTTAGAGTAGGCCGCTGTAAAAAGGTGGCAACATAGCCTAAGGCCTGTTAGTGACTGTCATAAAAGGAGTATTGATGGTCACTAACTTGTTAATCAGGCTGATCCTCCTGACAGGTGTTATTTGAGAATTCTGGATGTGATTAGTTTTGAACTAAAGGTTCATGCTTTTGAAAGAAATCCCCCGGACCTACCATAAACCAACTTTTTTATTTGCAATAAATATACATCTCATGTATGCAACTGTAATTAAACCAAGCGCATGGAGTGGACATATACCTAGAAATACTATATCCCTTCAATTCTTGAACATGGCTTCTGGGATGCATGTAACATGTGGTTTACGCCATTGATAAAATCTGAGACTCTTAGCCAATACATTTTGATCAAAATACATCTGTGCCCATCTACCCAGCACCACGGTGGTCTCAGTTCAGGCAGGTCCTACGCTAAACCTACCTATGCGGTTGTGCATCTATGTTTAGGTGCACATGTTTTTTGATGTGTCTTGAAGGAGTGGCACCTTCAGGTGTGAATGCGCTCCTATTATCAGAGGAGTAGCATTCATGTGCACTTTTGCCCCACCTATCTAAGAGGCGACCTTGATTAAGGTGGTACATATGGTTGTGTGTGCTCCTCCTCTCATTGGTTGCTGATGCACACAGAAGTGACTAGGAGCAGCACACTATATGTGGAGGGTCTGCGCACCTAAACATAGATGCAAAACCGCATACAGGGGCGTAGCAATAGGGGAAGCAGGGGAAGCAGCTGCTTTGGGGCCCAGACCCACAAGACTCACCCAGGAGGGAGACTAATTGATTTTTTTGTCAGGGCCCCCTCAACAGTATTATACAATGACATTATATACAGTGACACTATAGGAAACGGATGGAGCGGCTGTCAGGCCTTGTCTGGGAGAGCTCAATCTTGACTAGTCACAAGAGTGACGGTTGCATGTGAGTTGTGGGTTGCGAAGAAGTTTCTGGGGGGGCCCCGTTCAAAAATTTGCTGTGGGGCCCAGTTAGTTGTAGTTACGCCACTGACCGCATAGGTAGGTTTAGCGTAGGACCTGCCTGAACTGAGACCACCGTGGCGCAGGGTAGGTGGGCACAGGTGTATTTTGATCAAAATGTATTGGCTAAGAGTCTCAGATTTTATCAATAGAGTGAGGGCTTAGTCCATATGTTGTTTGCATCTATTGTTTTAGTGCATTGTTTTTTTCCGTGAATTTCTAAATCTAGCCTTGTACATCCGCACATTTTACTATCATATTGTGCAGGATGTTTGTATCTGTTTTCCGTAAATATTTTTTTAACATGAGGTTTACAGTCAGTAACATGATGCAGCTATGACCTACCAGGATGACCTACCAAGCCCTTCCATAGAAACAACTCTGTTTCTAATGTTGGTCTGTGGATATTGCTTAGGGTAGGTTCACATCACAGTTTGGTTTTCTGTTCTTCTGATCCATCTTTTTTCCATTTAAGATAACGGATCTCAGATAGAAATGGCTAAAACAGGTGAAAAATTGGCATAACTGAGCATAACGGATGCTCAAAATAAAGGATCCTTTTTATTTTGTTTTCTGTTCTTCTGATGGATCAGAAGAACGGAAAATGAAACTGTAATATGAACATACCCTTAGCTGCAGGGGTGTAGCTAAAGGCTCATGGGCCCTGGTTCAAGATTTCAGCTTGGGCCCTCCTTCCCTCAGTGCTTTGTGTGCTGCCTGAGGCAAAAATTTAACCCTTTCAGTACCAGAGGTTTTTTCGGTGTTGCGTTTTCATTTTCCTTCCCTATTTTCCTTGAGCCATAACTTTTTATATATTTTTGTTGACATAGCTGTATTTTTTTTGTGGGACAAGTTGAACTTTCGAATTCCGCCATTAATTATGTCATAAAATGTTATGGGAAGCGGTAAAACAATTTCAAATAGGGGGAAATTGTAAAAAAAAAAATGCAATTCCTCCACCGTTTTACGGATTTTGTTCCCAGGGAGTTCGGTTTGTGGCAAAACTGACCCATCCCCTTACTCGGAACCTCTTCTGAAAATAGACATGCTGAAGCTTCAGAGATCTCTCACATACCAGATGGAGCAGAGAGAGTAGCAAGGCTTAGCATCTGTGTCCACCTGGGCACATTTACTGAGTTAGACATAGAAAGGCTGTTCAATAGAGCCAGCAGGTGGTGCTATATTAACAATATTCCAGGAATATCTGGGGATACAGACATTTTTTAACCCCATCTAGGATGTGTGTGCTTTCCAGCATTCGGACATCCATAACTTTATAATTTTCCATTGACATATCTGTATGAGAGCTTGTTTCCAACATGATGAGTTGTATTTTTCAGTCACCATTTTGAGGTACATATAACTTGTTGGTGGAGACTTGTGAGATTCACCTGATTTATTAGGCTGTGCACCCGAAACTCAAATCTACCAGAGGTTGGCATAAACTTGAGCTATAATTTATGCCAGTTTCTGGTTGCAAATTATAGTAAATTAGGACACCCGCTGAAGTCCCAGCCTTCCCATTAAGCTCCACCACGCTTTTCTTGTTGCTTTCGAAAAGTGATGAGTCAGAAATGATGGTGCAAATATGCTGTGCACAATAATATGCTAAAGCTGTTATGTAAAAGCTTTGATAAATACTCCCCATTAAACTGTAGTAACATTTTCCGGACAGGGTGTTAAAAAAAAACAGAAAACCCTGTGTGTTTTAAATTTTGTGCCATTCATTGTATGGCATGACTAGCTTTACTTTTATACTATGGGTCCATACAATTACATATTGTAATACCACATATATAGAGTTTTTTATGTTTTACTACTTTACCAAATATATAAAGTTTTATGAGCTATAACATATTCATAAATTTTCATAGCTTCACAAGGGCTTTTTTTGTGAGACAATATGTAGTTTTCATTGGAACTATTTTAGGGTATGCGAGACATTAATTAACATTATGGGGGTAATTTATTAAACACGAAATACGCCTAAATTAGGCATATTTCTGGCGCAGATTGTGGCGCAAAGGTACTTTGTGCCGCAACCTGCGACTTCCTCCCCGCTCATGGCACGTCTAAAAAAGTGGGCCAACAGGCCTGTCTCATTTACCATTTTCTAAGCCTGTTTTACGTGTAGAAAATAGAGATGAGCGAGCATGCTCGTCCGAGCTTGGTGCTCGTTCGAGTATTATGGTACTCGTAAGTACTCTCTGCTCGGACGAGTATCTCGCCATGCTTGAGGAATTGGCAACTTCCACATTGTGCATTTTTGGCGACTATAAACTCAGCCAATCACAAGCCAGGAGATTCTGCGGTACACCCAGCATCACGTGGGGCCCTTACATGTCGATAGCAGGGGTTGGCTGGCCTGATCAGGTGACCCTGGAATATACTAGTAACTGCCCGCGGTGCTCGGCTCAGATGCTGTCTGGATGTCGTTAGGGATAGAGCTGCTGCGTTTCAGGGAGAGTGTTAGGGCCTGCATTTAGTTCTTTGTTAGGCAGGAGTGATTTCAAAAGAACCCAACAGCCCTTCTAAGGGCTACAAGACATTTTTTTTTTGTCTCCTGGCTGGGCTGGCTGGCTGGCACTAGTAGTGCAGCTATCGCCATATATAACCCTTTTTTTTTTTTATTGTTATATCTCAGTGATACAAATCCATTTCATACAGCAGTGTGGAACCATTCTGTGTGTCACAGTTCAGCTGTCCACTCACCACAAACCACAATCTGTATTTTCTGTCCAGGTGACCCATACTGTACGTCACGTCAGTGAAAAAGGTCTTTTGCTCTCACTTATACAGCTGCATTACAAAAATCTCTGTGCGACATTTGTCTGGGTTGCAGTCAAAATAGCCACTGTCAGCAGGGGCTGAGTTTGCTCTCTGATAGTTTCTGCACGTCATCTTAAAAAAATATATATACGGTATATATATAAAAAAAATATATAAAAAAAATATATAAAAAAATAGTTTTTTTTGTTGTTTTATCTCAGTGATACAAATCCATTTCACACAGCTGCGTGTAACCATTCTGTGTGTCACAGTTCAGCTGTTCAGTCACCACAATCCGTATTTTCTGTCCAGGTGACCCATTCTGTACGTCACGTCAGTGAAAAAGGTCTTTTGCTCTCACTGATACAGCTGCATTAGAAAAATCTCTGTGCGACATTTGTCTGGGTTGCAATTAAGCAGACCAAGTCTGCCTAATCTAATAGTTTCCGTGTACTTGCTCCATACTGCACGGTACATAATAACATACGTAATTTTGCTCTAACTTATCCACCTATATACAAAGCACAATCCGTATTTTCTGTCCAGGTGACCCATTCTGTACGTCACGTCAGTGAAAAAGGTCTTTTGCTCTCACTTATACAGCTACATTAGAAAAATCTCTGTGCGACATTTGTCTGGGTTGCAGTCAAAATAGCCACCGTCAGCAGGGGCTGAGTTTGCTCTCTGATAGTTTCTGCACGTCACGTTCAAAAAAAAAAAATATTAAAAAAAAATCTAAAAAAAAATAGTTTTTTTGTTGTTTTATCTCAGTGATACAAATCCATTTCACACAACTGTGTGGAACTATTCTGTGTGTCACAGTTCAGCTGTTCAGTCACCACAATCCGTATTTTCTGTCCAGGTGACCCATTCTGTACGTCACGTCAGTGAAAAAGGTCTTTTGCTCTCACTTATACAGCTACATTAGAAAAATCTCTGTGCAACATTTGTCTGGGTTGCAGTCAAAATAGACACCGTCAGTAGGGGCTGAGTTTGCTCTCTGATAGTTACGTTCCAAAAAAATATATATTAAAAAATAATATATATAAAAAAAATATATTAAAAATTTTTTTTTGTTGTTGTTTTATCTCAGTGATACAAATCCATTTCACACAGCTGTGTGGAACTATTCTGTGTGTCACAGTTCAGCTGTTCAGTCACCACAATCCGTATTTTCTGTCCAGGTGACCCATTCTGTACGTCACGTCAGTAAAAAAGGTCTTTTGCTCTCACTTATACAGCTACATTACAAAAATCTCTGTGCGACATTTGTTTGGGTTGCAATTAAGCAGACCAAGTCTGCCTAATCTAATAGTTTCTGTCTAATTGCTCCATACTGCACGGTACGTAATAACATACGTAATTTTGCTCTAACTTATCTACCTATATACAAAGCACAATCCGTATTTTCTGTCCAGGTGACCCATTCTGTACGTCACGTCAGTGAAAAATGTCTTTTGCTCTCACTTATACAGCTGCATTAGAAAAATCTCTGTGCGACATTTGTCTGGGTTGCAATTAAGCAGACCAAGTCTGCCTAATCTAATAGTTTCCGTGTAATTGCTCCATACTGCACGGTACGTAGTAACATACATAATTTTGCTCTAACTGATCCACCTATATACAAAGCACAATCCGTATTTTCTGTCCAGGTGACCCATTCTGTACGTCACGTCAGTGAAAAAGGTCTTTTGCTCTCACTTATACAGCTACATTAGAAAAATCTCTGTGCGACATTTGTCTGGGTTGCAATTAAGCAGACCAAGTCTGCCTAATCTAATAGTTTCCATGTAATTGCTCCATACTGCACGGTACGTAATAACATACGTAATTTTGCTCTAACTTGTCCACCTATATACAAAGCACAATCCATATTTTCTGTCCAGGTGACCCATTCTGTACGTCACGTCAGTGAAAAAGGTCTTTTGCTCTCACTTATACAGCTACATTAGAAAAATCTCTGTGCAACATTTGTCTGGGTTGCAATTAAGGATTAACTCAAAATAAACTGTAAACGTGTCCCTACAAATCAAAAATAGTTTACTGCCTGAATTGGATCACGTTAAAAACACATTTATTCAAAAACCTTTAAAAGAATATATCGTGGCAAACACCCTATATCAGGCTTGGTCCCAATGACATGGGGGTGTGTATACTTTATAATATCAATCACACCACACATGTGTCGGATCCACTAGTTGAGGCTTGTTCACACAGAGGCATGTCAGTTTTGTTACCTCTTGTGTGTGTCCTCAATAAAATAGAAGGCCAGACTCAGGTAGCTATCAGGTACTGGTTATGTTATCGGCTGAGCACACTATTTTAGCAGTGTGTTGTATAGCGTCTCAAGCCACAATCACCCCCCTGATAGAGGGACTCAGTATCACAGTTGTTTTGTCACTGGAGAACACGTCCCTATTACTGAGTCTGCCTATCTCTCGCTACCTACAGTATGCCTGGCTCGACGTGTTTCCTGTTCGCACATTTACGTGCCACTCATCAGGAGCCCATACACACTCATCCACACTAGCAATGGCTGCACACCACTGATAATGGGAGTGCAGCCCGGTAGCATGCGGCGCTGTAATGGGTTGCAATTAAGCAGACCAAGTCTGCCTAATCTAATAGTTTCCGTGTAATTGCTCCATACTGCACGGTACGTAATAACATACGTAATTTTGCTCTAACTTATCCACCTATATATTTTCTTGTTCAGATTGAACAAGTTTGTGGGTTTCAGTACAGCAGGCCCATTTATTTTATTTTTTTATATAATACACTTATATACAGAAAATGTTGAACCCCAGTGCTAAGGGACGAGGGCGAGGGCGTGGGCGTAGGCATTCAATTACTGCAGGGGGCAGAGGCCGTGGTCCTGGGCAGGGTGAGACAGTACCTGCTGATGAGGGAGCAGGGGAACGCCGCAGAGCTACACTCCCTAGCTTCATGTCTCAACTTACAGGGACACGTGGTAGAGGACTGTTGAAACCACAACAGTGCGAACAGCTGATCTCGTGGATTGCGGACAATGCTTCAAGTAATTTGTCCACCAGTCAGTCTTCCACGCAGTCCACCCACGTTACCCAAGGGAGCACTCCTCTGGCTCCTCTACCTCAACCTCCTTCCTCCCAGTCTGCCCCCTCCCAGGAAAATTTGGAATGCGATCCGGCATACTCTCAGGAACTGTTTTCTGGACCCTTCCCAGAATCACAAACCACTTCTCAGGTTGCTGCTGACCTCGTTCCCGATGCCCAAGTTTTCCAACTGTCGCAGTCTGTGGTTGATGATGATGATGATGACAATGTTGACTTAGTGGAAGAAGTTTGTAAAGAGGTGTCGGATGATGAGGAAACACGGTTGTCAGACAGTGGTGAAGTTGTTGTCAGGGCAGGAAGTCCGAGGGGGCAGCAGACTGAGGAATTGGAGGATAACGAGGTGACTGACCCAAGCTGGGTTGGTAAGCCGAGTGAAGACAGTGCTTCTGAGGCAGAGGCGAGTGCTGCACCAGATTAGGTTGGAAGAGGCAGTGGTGTGGCCAGAGGGAGAAGCAGGGCCAGAGCTGGTGCATCAGCAGCAACTGTTTCACGTAGTGAAGCTCCCGTGGCGAAGCCTCGATGTTCGCAAGTCTGGAGGTTCTTTAAAGAAAGTGAGGATGACCGACAGACTGTGGTGTGCAACCTGTGCCACACCAGGATCAGCAGGGGTGCCACCACTACTAGCCTAACCACCACCAGCATGCGCAGGCATATGAGTGCTAAACACCCCACTCAATGGAACAAAGGCCGTTCACCTCCTGCGGGTCACACCACTGCTCCTTCCCCTGTGTCACTCGCTGCCTCTGCTAGTCAACCCCCTGCCCAGGACCCCGGCACGAGTGCCTCCTGCCGGAAAACCACACCTTCGCCTCCACGATCCTCCACAGCGTCCACCAATGTGTCCCAGCGCAGCGTTCAGCTGTCTTTACAGCAGACACTGGAGCGCAAGAGGAAATACAGTTCCACCCACCCACATGCCCAAGCCCTCAACGTCCACATCTCCAAATTGCTGAGCCTGGAGATGCTGCCCTATAGGCTGGTAGAGACCGAGGCCTTTCACAATCTCATGGCGGTGG